>CAJDSM010155342.1:0-14204 GCA_903981925.1 Ostrea lurida
TCGCATCACAGATTAAAGAGTGAAATTGTGACTACAAGTACATTCGAACAATTGTTGCAGGCAATATGATATGAAATTGCATGTAGCAATTATTTTAATTAGCATACTATGTCAATCAATATAACCAAAATTTCCCTGATCCGACTTGCGTGTCACTGCTAGGTTCCCTCCATTATTATTATACCCCACGCAACGAGTTGCAGGTGGTATGACGTCCCTACTGTTGTCAGATCCTCTCTTTTCATTTCAGTATTTCATATCTCTTCCTACACCGTGTGTGGACTATAATTAACCTTATGCGAACTACACATCAAAAAGCCATTATCCACTCCGGGTAGCCTCATAGTCTCCCCAATTGTGATAGTTGCCTCCTGTCGATCTTGGTTACTACTGATGTGACGAATACATCATGCTCGTGTCAAGCCTTCCTGAGGCACATGTCGGGGAAACAACGACTACGTACTGTTCTTCCCAGCCTCACAGAGATATCCACCCATACGTACATATGCATAAACTGCCGCGGACGTTCGTTCCTACCCCCGTCATTTCCCGTCCTTCCAGATCTCCTGGAATATTATTTTGAGATTTGCCTTTACAGTCTCTATCGTCCCACGCATTCAAGCGCTCCGTTCCTTCTCATTGACGCGAATCTGCGTGATCACATACCTATATATGACCCGCCAGGAGGACACATACTTCGGTGCAATCTCCACATTCCCTCTAGCCCGTGCTACTATTGTACTAACTTGCTTCAACGCAGTTTCCTCCATACATGCATAGTAAGCGCTCCGAGACCCGCCATGGGAAAACTTCCTACGATACCGTTTCGTGTACCCATCTCATGTTAAAATGCATGTCATGCCATGTCTATCACCGTCTACGAAATCACGCCCTAGAGCGGATGCCATCTTAGCGAACACTTCTCTATGCAGGACTAGCAAGCGACCACTTGTTATTGAACCTATCAGTATATTCGATTTTGACACTACTCTCCTCGCGACACGATCGCAGTTCTTTGGCGGTCGCGTCGATGGCACGTTCCCGGATTCTGTAATGTTCCAATTGAAATTCTGTTCATATGGGGTTTTCATCTCCTCTAACAGGACTAATCTCAACCTGAATCTTCTTCCATAACCCGCACATCCCACTGGATTCTCGGTACAGTGCGATCCATTACACCGATATTCTCATTCATCTATCAGTATCATCGTGGAGTCTTGAAGACATAGGGCTCCGAAAGGTGATCCCCCCCGCACTACCGCGTTTTTCGACTCTGTCTAGCTCCCTCCCTATGCATAAAACATTGCTAACGAAGTGTTTTCTGTGTCCGTTGCTATAGTTATCTCTCACACTAACAACGATCTCTTGTATCCTAAACTCATTACTCGTTGGTGTTAAGTCGTCATACTGTTTTAGATCCCCTATTGTAGCGGTTCAGGCGCCCAAATTGCTCGCTAAGCCACACACCTTGTGTCGTGTGTGTCTCTCGCCACCGAATGATACTTGGACAATCGAACTAAGAACGTGTGCACCGCATTTTCTCTGCCTCCTCTTCCAGACAACCGTGCCATTCATAAATACGACATAGGTATCTTCATACGTCTATTTGTCGACATTCCGTGCGACGCCTGGTCGACCCCGTCCTTAGACCGGATTATACTCTAGCCATTGGATATATCTGACCTGCTCGTCGCCAATGACGTCAATCTCACGCTTCGACCTTTGGGAGCCAGGACCGACCCTACACATACTCTCATAGATTCCAGTCGCGTCGTCAATACACAGGGCCGCTACGTTAACAAAAGTACCTGTTCACATTCAACCTCTGCAGTCTATCTCAAAACCGCGCTCTCTCATCTGGCATGATAATTAGTGGAACGCAAACAGAAGCATTTAGCAATCTGGTATAATTGCGGTGACTCTTCTCCGCTAGAATTTACCGTGCGGGATTATACAGACGAATGTTCAGTACTCTCTCACTCTCTCTGAATGCTGATATTGGCAGGTAAACTAGTTCCCATCGTCTGCGCTCTACTCCTATAACCTCCTCGCCACTAAGACAGAATTATATATCATCTGCTGCCATGAGCTGGCTTCTACGTTATAACCACTAGCGTATGCATCTTGGCGCTCGACGTTACTGCGTTAAGTAGGTGGTATTCAGCTGTTGTAATCCTCCTACCGTGTATTTCCATGCTCCTTCTCCCTCTTGATACTAAATTCCGCCCTGCTCGACGGTAGCTCCGCCGAATATTCCATGCCCGCTACTCATCCAGCTCTCGTGAACGACGGATATCCCGTATGCCCTAGGGCTTGAGCATGAAGTACTGTCTTTGGTGATTAATATTTACGGTCTTGTCAATCTATTGTCAGAATACGATGCCTCCTTACTCTACAGACAGTAAGGGAATTTTTGAGAACGCGCATAAAGTCTCCTCTTCTACTGATAGACGACACTCGCCTGCTCTATACGTATGTCCAGTAATTTGTTTTGCCGGTCACACTCGAGATGCTTAACTCCCAGCCGTTATTTACTGAGAAAAGCAAACGTAGATTTTCATCTCGAGCGTCTGCAGAGTGACTCTCAAAGTCTCATTATTTTTCTCTATGACCGTCTCTCAGCCAAATTTCTCTTACGGTCCCAATTATGTGGATTTTATATGCGTTTTATCTTATGGCAACCAATTCTTCATAAATAATGTCTTTTATTTATGAAAATAAACAACAAAGAATTTTATATGTCATGATTTCACGTGTCTGCTTGCCTGGATGGGTCGGATTTCCCGAAAGCACCTGCCATCCTGTAGAGGACATTTTTCTGCAAAAAGGATGAAAACTACCAATTTGACCCCCACTCACTTCCAAAGAAAAAAAATCTTTCAGTCATATTAGACATATATTCAAGTTCTTGCAAAATCTAACCTTTCCAACGAGCGCCAAATTGTCAGAGGTCCTGATTCTATCTCAAGATATTTTTGCATTTCAATAGAATAGTGCTATTTCGAGCTTACCATTTTAAAGTGAAGTAGAACCGCCGAGAAATCACCTGTGCCGTCGTTTTCGCATTGCAGTCCAAATTCCACAAAAAAGGCACTTGGCAATTGCCAGAATGGCCCTTGATGTATAATACTGAAATTCACAACGAGGAAACTATTTAAATCTGTAAAATCACTTTCCTTAAATTAATCCAAAATATTAATCCCTGGTAAGATTAGGTTCGTATTTGGCAATGGGGAGGTGTATATTGAGACCTTAGTTCTTGGTTTGCAATGGCAGTTTGTCTCATTACCTGATGACGATTGATCGTCTATGTGGAAGACGTTTACGAAATGCTGAGAATGTTAGAAAAGGTGTTTCGAAAATTACTTTGGAGCTGTGCGCGTTAATATTAAAGGCCAGATAAGTGCAACTTGTTTGCTCGTCAGGTAAATATTTGGCACGTAAATATCTGATGAAGAGGGACATGAACAGATTCCTCTGAAAAGGTAAGCTGTTGAGTGCTGGCCTCAGCCAATGTACTAAAGCCATGCGGTCGTTCTTTGGTCTATGAGCTATTACCGTAAATTCATATGCCAATTTTGGCTGTATTGTGCACATTGCACAAGAACGGAAACAGTCCTGTGTCATTCAGTGGAGCTAGAGATGTTCCAATGACATTCGACCTCCTGAAAGACAGACTAACTGAGAGCACCTATTCTCACACATCCCGATTTCACCGCAAGCATATGATATACGGACGCAAGTCAGTATGCAATTTGGAGCTACACTTTCGACAGATCAAGAGGACAAGATAGAGGTCGTTGCATACTTAGCAGGATCTCTACTAAGTCGAAAGAAAGTCGCTAGTGACCAGTAGGAATGAACGGTATTGGCCGGTTGTGACCCTTCATTAAGCATTTTAGACCTTTCTGTATGATCCATAAAGTTCGTTAGTTAAGAATTGATCATAGTTTCTTAAGAATGGCTTACTGCGTGTTCAAAGATCGGCAAGGGCAGTTGGTGCTCGTATGGCTGGAAACCATATCAACATATGACATGACAAATTGCGACTCTAAAGATAGCATTGAAATCACGGAATGTATTTAATTGCAGTGGTAAAATTAGAAATTTTCATATCAAAATTAAGATTATGCTTCCCTCAGGCATAGCTCTGATCTTCGAATTTTGGCCCCAACTCTTTTGGCATCTACATTGATCATTTTATAAAGTTTTACTTTCATGTCTTCGGATTTCCAACATTTCGGTTTGAGCATCATGAATGAGACATAATTTGTCGAAATGCGCATATGGTGCATTAAAAATTGGTACCGTTATGATTTTTATTATTATGGCAGATTAGAGGCAACCGATCTGGTTAGACTACATGGGATGCGGATGGACTTCAGCAGAAGGGCCATGTAATCAGTTGTGGTCTTTTGACGACTTGGAACAAGGCACATTACAGCCATTGACCAGCAAGAGTCATAGATGTAAGAAAGTAGACGCCAGCGAATTCCTGATCTAGTGGCAGCACAAGCAACTCCAAAGATATTATGCCTTGTAAAATCTTGGTTTCAGAAGGAGGAGCGACCAGAGGTCGTTGATATATCTTCGGAGAGCTATGTAGTGATAGCGCTCTGGCTGCAGTGGAGTAGGCTTGTTGATACGTGGATAATCTGTTGTGCAGGATGTGTGGGAAATAGAAGACAGCAATATGGTCACATATCAGGTATTATTCCCTTCCAAAGGAGGACAATACAGAAGCAAATTGCACATGTGAAAACAGGCAGGTCATTTAGGCCCATAGCAAAGACTTTGAACAAGATCAGGCAAGGCTACTACTGGCCTGGGGTACAAAAGTGATGTGAAAAGTTATCTCTGGATGTGACATATGCTCCAGGAGAAAGCTTCTCAAAAGAAGCGAGCACCATGCAGCAAGTGCAAGTTGGATTCCCGTTAGAACAGGATAGCTACAGAATCTTGGTGAATTTCCTGAAACAGGAAAATGGAAACGCTTATATCCTTCTGGTGTCTGATTCTTCACCAAAGTAAAGGACGGAGGCCTTCCCTATGAGAAACATGGAGCCCAGACTGTTGCCAAGTTGAATCAAATGGAAGTAATCTGTAATTTGTTCCATAGCTGTTCATTCCGATCAAGAAAGGCAGTATTGAGAGCGTCCTTCACTGAAGTTTGCAGACTCCTTGAGATTCGAAGACACGATACCACACCATATCATCCGCAGTCTTGATGGTCATTGGTGAGCGTTTTAACAAAACGTAGGCTTACTATGCTAAGGCATACGTGAATGAGAATCATCGAGACTGGCGATGAGAGTATCCCATACGTGATGATTGGCATACAGGTCGTCTCAGCACGAAACCAACTGATTTACACCTAACATGCTCCATGCTAGGTAGAGAGCGACACACCGTTGCGATACAAAAAGGCGAAGTTAACATTGTGTAAACGTAATCGTGTGAGATGCGGGAGCCCTCTTCTTTTCCAAAAAGTACATAAGCATGGACTGGTCTGGGTGATTGAAAGACGAATGGAGAGAGCTTCATGCATTTAGTAAGGACGACACGCAGAGGGTGTAATGTTTAGACAAAGCGATTACCATGATATGAAGATGTCTTAGAACCAGTCAGAGGAGGGTGATTTTGTGTATGTATACTTTCCCCAACGAAAGTCTGGTTGTTCGCCCAAACTCACATCTTATGGGTGGACCTTCAGGGGTATGTGCCTAAGGTTCCGAGGTGTTTGTTATAAAGTGAATTATGGTTAGGGAACGAAAAGGAGGCAAGTTGTGCACTGCTGACCGCATTGGAAAGTATGTAAACGGGGTTCAGGTCTCTGAAAGGTGAAGAGTCCTTTCAGAGTGAGTTAGCCTTACCGTTCAGAAGATGCTAACTATTGATGCATTTGAGACAGACGTTGTTGAGACGAACAATTAATCTGAGTTTACTGATACTTTAGCTGCGAGAACCAGACCGAAACGTGACGACGTGCTCCCGCATGGGATGAAAAAAGTTGATACAGAATAAATCATTTGATTAAACTTGTCTTGTTAGATAGTGGCTGTTAGGAAGATATGTACATAGTAGTTTAGAGACAGATCACTAGATAGTTGCCAAAATAGCATGATTTCATCACTCATCATTTGCCAGTTTGTGTCATGTTTTAATTACTCATTGTTTGGAATAATATGAATCATTTGTCATTCTTACATGCGAGGACGCATAAAACATCGCTGGCTAGTGGGTAATGTGACGATCGGCTCGTTGTTCTGAATGCTGAAAATTGAGCTGATTCATTTCAGGTGTTATCGATAGAACTAATGGTGATATCGAGGGTAATCTGGGTTATTAAAAACTTAAGTATATAAGGTCGGCTCGCTTTCAGCGTCTAGTGGATTCCAGTGTTTGGCTGTCGGAGAAGAAGGTTGTAATATTTGCGCTCGGTAATGCCAATCTGGGTAGTCTAAACAGCATGTACTTTTGATACGGTATACTGGGAAAAGAGTCATACTTGTTGATTATTAAGCCCCTTCTTTGGTTTTATAAAAGTCACTGGATAGTGTCTCGCATTAAATGCGACGCGGATAAGAGCCCGTCCGCTTTGAGATTTAAATAGTAGGACTAGTACATTAGATGGATAATTGTTGTATTGTGTTTTTGATAGGGAATTAGTGATAACCCTCTATATATGTATATATTGACTCGTAGATACAATTCATTTTGTTAATCTTTTACTCAGACTTGAACCAATCATCGGGACCAAACACGTTACACTTCCATTAAATTTCAGCTTTCTGGCCCAGTGTTCTTGAGAAGAGATTTTAAAGATGTTTCCTATCATAATCTATGTAAAAACTTGATCCCCTTTGTGGTCCCATCATACCCCGGGGGTACATGATTGAACAAACTTGAATCTCCTCTATATCAGAAAGCTTCATATAATTTCCCAGCTTTCCTGGCCCAGTGGTTCTTTGAGAAGAAGATTTTAAATGAACCACCCTATATTTTGCCATTTCGTGATTATTCTCCCCTTGAAGGGGACCCAGCCTTCATTTTGAAACAAAACAATGAATCCCCTTCACCCCAAGGATGTTTGTACAAGTTTGGTGAATTTGGCCCAAGCTCGGTTGCTTGAGAGGAAGCGAAAATGTTTTGAAAAGTAACGGTACAGACAGACAGACGGACAACATGGTGATCCAGAAAGCATTCACTAACCTCGGTTCAGTGAGCTAAAAATTGTATAGTTTGTTCTCTAATGGTAGAGGATATGTACTAATTTATTGTGCGATGGAGGTTTATTATGCTTATGCGGCAAGGGTTCAACTTAGAATTTGTTAAAACCTTTCATCGATTCATATAGTTCCAGACGAGGCTTAGAAATAAAAGACGCCAAAGAAGGTCCTCTTCCCATGTCTGCTTGTGTACTTGGGATATTGTATTCAGCAGAGACATTAACGGTCAATATTTAACTACTTCAACTTTTATGACAAATCGAAACGATTCAGCTTCTCCATCGTTAATTACTTCCCCAAATTTATGTAGTTAAATTCATCATCACTGCATATCGTGTTACGTCTCTCACTTATTCGATACGCAGGGATTATTATGTTAATCGGGCAGGCTACTTACAAACAAGTTGTTGTTGCAGGGGTTTCAACAGACACGTTTAAAGGCAGCATATAGCAAATCTACGGTACGTTATAACGATTTAGTGTTGCCAGTTTTATGACCTTCCATTGGTCAAATGCTGTCTGATGTGTTAATCCAAGCCACTTGGTTAATGTGTTTCACACTTGATTTGGACTACGGATTACTTTGTTTACCTGATCGAGACATGGGCTTCACGGCTAAATGTGACCGGTCAACAGGGGATCTTCTCCTTCTAGACACCTGATTTCACCTCATGGTGTCCAGGGGGTCCGTGTTTGTCCAACTTCTGTTTTTGTTATTCTATTTGGACTTATGAGATTTGATTACCGTTCGTTCATCTTTGTTTTTTATATTGTTGCAGGGTTATAACAAATTCTTCGTTTAAAGTCATCATTTTCGCATATTCTACGGTCGCCTATAATGACCTTGTTTTGCCGATTACAAATTATCATAAATCATAGGTTTGACTGATTTGTTCATACCCTTTTGTTAGGACTGTCATTTTCATACTAGATTTGACAGGACGGGTAACCCCGTTTACTTTGTTTCGTACTACTAGGCTCCACGGCGGGTGTGACCGGTCGCAGAGGATGCTACTCCTCCATGGCACGCTTGATCCTGCCTTCGCTTTCGTCGAACGGTCCGTGTTGTCCTACACTCGATTGTATGTGTTTTTTGGACTTGATTTACGTTTGATACTTTGTTACTTCCCCATTTTTATATTCTAGTTGCGTATGGTTTATAATATTATGTTACAATGTTGCTCCGTTGAAGTTATTTGAATCTATTTTAGCATTTAACGTTCTTCTTCCAGGCCTTTGTGTGATTTGTAATTTAGCATACAACATCTTTTTAGTTATTGTTCTTTCCCTCGCAACTGAGCATAAAAACTAGCAGCGAAATTGACAGCCCATAAAAAACTGGAGTATAATATAAAGACGAAAGAGAAAAACAGGATCCACTGTGATTTCGTCCATTGGATAGATCTTTTAAAATGAACGTTATGTATATTGTTGGGGACAGTAGGAAAGGAACTCTTTACTGCCTCGCCAGTGCGCTAGCTTTTGATCGCGCAAATTTAAGCAACTACGAGGCGTTGGTTCAAGCTCCTGAATGAGTGACCGCTATTATGTTACAAAATGGTGGAAGCGTATTGACCACCTGGTTGCTTCAGTAGAGTTTCGCCTGGAGCTCTAGTACCAGACGGGTTGTGCTCCGGGGATGACATGGTTGGGCGGCAGAGATGCTAAGCCTTCGGGACGAAGCTCCCTTGAGTAGGGGAAAGTGGTAGCGGACAGTATACAGAGGGAACTTATATACTGTCCACTATGGAGTTAGCTTTTCTTGGCGATGCTACGTTTGTCTTATTTTGAATTATTGCAAGTTAAGCCAACAGCAATCGTGTGGCCAGCACCTGGATGGTATGACCGCTACACTTTGTAATATTATTCAGTTTCGAGCTTGGTAATGTAAATATGTCACAATCACACGTTTTGGTTCTTCGTATAACTTGGCTTGGACAAAACATACGCATATCCTTGGTGTCATATTCTGAGAACCTGAAAAATAAGCACAAGCTTTCTATAAAACAAAATAATCATTAACGGCATCAATTTAAGAACTTCAAAAATATCACCAGAGGGGGGTCGGAGTTACTTCCCAATTATCCATGATTAATTTCTGGAGGGCCTTTTCTGTATATTTTTAAACTATCAACAAAAATTTTTATATTTACCAAACAATGACTTGATATTGAGGATAGACAGCAGTGTTATAAATTCTTCCCAAGTGGCTGAATATGACATAAAATTTTGCAAAACGACGAAATATATGTTATTTTTGTAGATAAACAAGTTAAACACATGCACTTACCCCCGCGTAGTAAATATTATGTTGCTTTTAAGTAATAATTAGATTTACAGTACTTGCATTGGATTTTACTAAGAAATTGTTGAACGTGAGGTAAGCAAATTCAGAGTACATGAATCTTAACATATTATATTTAGAGATTTTATTTTCCAATGCTGATCAGTGTACTTTAAACTCGCCTAAGCCAATAGGCTTATACTCATAATCTCTTATTTTAACAAGAATTCAATCTGTTCCTCAATTTGATGGTGTAAATACACAAATTAATTAAAAATTGGAATTGATGAATGACCAATTAAATATTTCACTTATTCCGTTACAGCTCGTTTATTCAAGTGGCTATGACACAAAGCAACTTTTAAAAGTGCCGGGTTATCGTGGGAAATAGAGTATCCGTCCTGAACGTAATGTTGTATGAGGAAACGCAGGCTTGCACAGGACCCTTAAAATGTCTAACCGCGATCATAATTTTTGTTATCAGTTAGGTCTCGCAAGTACCTGATATAATGATGATTTGGGCGAGATGATAAAATCAAAGGCTCAAGGGCCTGAGAGTCGACTCGCACATGAAGTAACAATGAGACTCATGGGCCACATCGCTCACCCATAGAAAGTGAGCAAGAAGTTTGGACTTTCAATTGATGCCACTATTCAGATGTAGGACTAAAGACCCTGTATCTTACACCATAATACATTATCTATAAAAAAAACCCTAATATATCAGCAGTACGTCTATCGTGTCTTAAAATGTCTATCATTCATACATATACATAAGCAACATAACATATTCAATGGCGGATGGTCAGGGCATGGACTCACCCCCTGGGCATATCGTCATCTGGACAAAAATATGTCTTTAGAGGAGGAATTACAAAGTAAGAAAATATGGTTACCATAGGAAAGGGAGAATCACGATGACCTACAAGGAGCCTCCCGAATGCTCAATAGTGATAATCGCTCGTCTCAAAAGAAAGGGATGTGTGGGTTGTGAGGTGGGAATCGTCAGTAGTTAGGTGAGAATATTGTCTAGCATTTTCAAGAAGGGAGAAATAAAGACAGAGAGGCACTGTGCCATGAAGCGAGCTCACACAGGAAGAGTGCGCGAATTCGCGGTTGAGGGTGGGATCGTCGTTATTAGCTTGGACTTGTCAAAAAAAAAAGCGGGCGGCAGAGTCATGACTGAAAAGGGGGCCCTATAAGTAAGATCGTCTTCACACGTCGTAAAAAATATGGGGGGGTGGGGATCGAGTAGTGTGTTTGCAGAGTGATAGACCATCTCTAAAGGTGGTAAAACCCCCCCAGTTATGAACCTCAAATTTTGCATAGTTAGTGTTTTTGGCCCGATTGTTCGGACGTCAAGATTTTCCCTATATATCAAAAAAAATTTTTTTTTTTCATTTTGTAATATTTCTGCACTTCCATCCCACCATTGACAATTTTATGGAGTGATTTCACACTATGTCCAAAATGTTCTCATAATAGGACTGCAATATGTTACATTAACATCTTGACTGGGTATGAAATTGGACTTGGGCATGATTTGACCTACATACCTGACTTCCGAAGTTTGTAAAACAAAAAATTAGCTAATTGCGTTATTAATGAAACTTTTTGACAGGTTTTCAACTTATGTCTAGGTAAGGACCAAATATATTAAATCAATCAGTGCCTTTAATAGCCACCAGCATTGTCATTTAGGTGACCTCACATGGAAAATGGTTGGAGAAATACAAAATTAGGAACTGCGGGAAACGTCTTGTAATATTCCTTTCATACTCGATGTGTTCATACGCCGTAGATTACTAGGGCTAAATTCCCAATGATGTTGCTGTTTGACAATCAATAATAATATGTGTCTTATATTCAAAATCATTTTTTCATTTCATCATGGTTATTCAGAAAAACGAATTTAATACACTCCACCACAGCACTCGCACAACTATATATATGTTGCGTATACAAGTAGTAGCGGTGAAGAGGGGAGATACGCCGAAAATCGCCTGACGACAAGGAGTACGCTCGCTTACGCGAAACCGACTCAAAAAACTCCAAATTGGATTTAATGCTGTTTGGCAATATTTCAGCCATTTTACGTTAGTAACCTATTAGTAAATGAACTTATATTATTGCCTTTTTCAAGTTATATAACTTTAGTTCTCCTGACGACTTTCAGTTAAGCACTTCCCTTGGTCGAAAAACCAAAGAAACAGTATTTGCAGTTGTCAAAAAAGTTGTGATCCTTCGACAAGGATGTTGTGATCCTATGATAGCGGAATTGGATCCTTGACACAGGAAGATTGTGATCTTGACGCAGCGAAGTTGTGATCTTTGACAGAAGTTTGTGGTCTTTTACACACAGGAAGTTTATATGATCTTTGAACAGAAAGTTGTATCCTTGACATCAGGATGTTGTGATCTCTGACACAGGAAGTTATGATCTTGAACAGGAAGTTGTATCCTTGGACCACAGTAGTTATGATCTTTGACAGCAGAGATGTTGATGGTCTTTGACACAGGAAGTGTGTCATCTTTGACACAGGGCCACCTTTTACGTTGCTATCGGATGTGCATAAACGTTAAAAATAAACTAGACGGGGCGCCCCCTGTCGAACCGTTAGAGGACAAACCAGTCGGGATGTCGAATGCAACATTCATTTCAGCCTGCAGTCGGATGTCGAATGCAACATACATTTCAGCCTTGCCTTTTGAAGAGAGTGCAGTCTGGTAGTAACACAGTTTCAGTTTAGTTCAGAAATGTATATGGGAAAATTAGTAATTAGAGTAACAACATTTCAAGTTATACGTTTAAGGAGGGAAGGAGTGCAAGTCTCTCTTCTATGGTTGATTAACCAAATGTTACAGAGCAACAAAGTAAAATATGGCACATGCAACCGCAAACACAGCCTATAATTTCAAGGAATTATTATATTTTTTCGTTGCTACGCCTTCAGTTTATATTTATGTGCATAGACGGATCTAGAGAGGGAGCTATTTTGTAGACCAACGTTTGTTCAGTAAAGTAGTATTGCTAAATTACAACGCTTTAAATTAACTTTAGAATGCCCTAAAACCCAGGACGCATACGGGGGCTTCGCTTTCTCGGTCCCAAATGCGGATATTCGCCAGTCTTTAAAGGCTTTTTGTCCCCTTTTTGTAGTTTAAACGACCCCCCCCCTTTCGATAAATCTGGAGTCCGCCCAACGTAATTAATAGGTCAACGACATTGAGCCGTGTTCGAGGAGGAATTTATCTATATAATATTAAATCTATCTTTATAAAAGTTTTATATTTGTTATATATGTACAATTTTGTTAAATTACATTCTACATGTTTTCTGTGTTTCAAGCAAGATGCGTTTTTTGTGGTTCGGCATGCTCTATGTAAACCGGGGACTGTCTAGGGTTAGCCCCGAACATATAATTATTACCTCCGAATTCAATTAAAGGGATAAAGAGATTTCAGTGTTTTAAATGATTTGTATTTGTATTGACACAATGTTAACTTCGCCTTTTGTCTATATAAAGATATCAACCTTATCAACTGTAAAGCATCAAATTAGAGTTTTAGAGGGAGTTGTGTGATTTAGAATAAATACCGTAATAGTCCAAATATGTCTTTAATCCAGCAAAAGGAATTCGAAGTATTCGCATATTCTCTGTACTTACTGTTAACGTCTCTAGATGGACGCTCTCATATACTAAAATAGAATCCGGACGATCAAGAACCGGGCGAGTGCCAGCCCGGACGGGCTCCAGGCAAAGGGGAGTTAACTCTAATTAAAAATAATAAAAACTTACAAAGGAAATTACCTAATGCTTAACCAAATACTTTAATCATGAAATATATGTAAAACCATCACACTTAGAAATGAAAGAAAAGTGGGCAAGCTCACATTACCCCGCTCCCACATTGCTTGAAATGTAGTTTTGGCAGTCAGTGTATAGGAAATCATATTGATATCAGTTAAAATGGGATACACATAATTATTACTAGTCTGATTATACTTAGGATTTTTTTTTTTTCTAAATATAAAGTAAGAGATCTATTTCATTAAACATTACAATAATTTTTATCCTTCTTCCATTCAGTGTTTACATTTGGTGAAGAGGTGAAAGGGGCATAATTCCCGGAAAAAAAATGGAATTCAGATCTCCTGTGTAATGCGCCATCTACACGTAGTGTTCTTCATCCACTACAAAGTTTCACGATTAATCTGTAGAGCGAGTTTCAGAGGAGTTGCGCTGACAAACTGTTTCAATAGTATATTTAATTGTGTGTCAAATTTCTAACATTAAAAAGGGCATAATTCCCGAAAAAAAATTTGACGGACTTTCCTGCTGTATATGCGCTATTACACAGTATATTCTCTCATCACTACAAAGTTTCACGATAATCTGTTCACGGTTTCAGAGGAGTTGCGCTGACAAACTGTGTCAATAGTATATTTAGAATGTGGCCAAAATTTGCTAAGTTCAAAACGGGCATTTCCCGAAAAAAAATTGAATCAGAATTTCTGCCAAATATGCACATCTACATGGTATCTCATAACTACAAAGTTTCACGGAAATTCTGTTGAGCGCTTTCAGAGGAGTTGCGCTGACAAATATAAAAAGACAGGACTGGACGGGACTGACTGACTGACGGAACTGACTGACAGACGGCGTCAAACATTATACCCTCCGCCAACT
>CAJDSM010155420.1:0-12377 GCA_903981925.1 Ostrea lurida
TAATAGTAAGTTTCCGGCTTAATACGAAGGCATCTAGCCCATATTGAGATTATCTAGGCGCCAAGTGTAATACTTTACAATTAAAAAATATTTATAATGATTTTTTCATAATCACAACAAACTGTCGAATCTCAGACTTTGAATTTTTTGGTGTGGATAGCTAAAGAAACGCTTTGCTTGGATTGGCTTTTTGATCTCGTAAATCATATTTATTTGTAGAGATGCACGACACACTTTTTCATCTAGGCATAGGCTCCACTTTCCATTACCTATCTCCACTTGTTTTTAATAACTACTCTTTATTTATTTTTTACTAGATCAATATTTATTTTGTTAATGTAAACTATTTAATATAAATACATTCAAACTGGTCCAATGTATGGTTATGAGATTATACCAGAGGATAAATTCTAATATATATTACCCTTATGAATCTATATTTTGATCCAGTAAATTGTTTTTCGTTCTAGTAGAATGCAAAACTCACCTGTCCTGCATAAGATCTATTTTCAGCTTTCTTTAGTTTAATTTGCATCCATTGGGCACTCAATCATATTGTTTTTTACTAGAATTTGATTCCTGTCCGCGCTCCAAATTTCTCCATTTCTATCGAAGCATTTTTATTTTTTATCATTGGAAACAGTTAGGTTATACTTCACCATATCAGTATATAGAGTCTTCTATTCTCATTATAATTTTGTTCTTTGACTAAGACCTTCAATTATAATCAACTTATTTCGTCTGTAATTTTACAAATTTTCAATTTCGCTTAAACCGGCAATTATCTATTTTACACACGCTTTGTAGATTTCCCATCCTACGTCAGATCAGTTTAGAAGTTCATCTCCTTGTCTATATTTTAAATAAAATAAATACCCCTAAACCCTTGACTTAATTACGAAAGCGTAAAAATTACCATTTGAAAAATAACTCATTGTAGCATAATGTACGAAAAGTATTAACAGATTTCCAAAGTTGTTTCCAATTTTTGATTCAGTATTAATACATCTAAGGGACCATTAGCTAGTTGACCAAGTTGCCTTATCACTTGTGGATATTAGAACTGCAATTGCGATAAATCGACTGGACCAGGTTGAATCTTTCTCTACGCGTATTTCTACTTTCACTTTAATACTGTAAGTTCTGAAAAATAGTCATGTTTATATTTTGAATGTCAATAAAATCTTTCATGATAGAACTCAAAGTGGAACCTTATGCCCAATTTGCCTTATTTGCGAAACCTGTTTAGACTTTTTGCGAGAACTTTATATAATGTCATGATACTGGGAATAATTCTTTTTTTTGTAGTGATGGGGTCAAATTTGTAGGTTTTTTCAACCTTTTTGTCAGAATAATTTCCCTCTCAGTAATGGTCAGTTTGCTTCACCAATCTCACCCATTTCTCATGTACAGCAGCACGTGTGAATCTTATGGACATATAAATTTGTGTTGTCTATTTTTCAATAAATAAGACATTTCATTTATGAATAATTGTGTTCATGTAACAAAATTTGAATCATTTATAATAAAATGCCTCTCTACAGGAATTTCATTTCATTTTCTTGCTTAGGTTTAATACCTAAGTTTAGTTGTGATTCTTTTATTTTTCTTACGATTTGTTGAGCTTCCAACCAATGATTAAAATATACCTGATTGTAATAGTTGTAAGTTATATATCAGTTTGAAATTTTTAATGGTCCAAACTCTGTACAAGATTTTTCTATAATCTGCTATTTGTAAATTGTCTAAGTTGTTCGAAAAAACAAACCATGTTAATACGTTTCTTTATATGTTATAACAGTATTATATACAATGGGTTACCTTTTTATTGTTTATACAATTCAGTGTAACAAAATTACTGTACATAATGGGAACACTTGTGAAAATAGTTTTGCCTCAATGCACTCAAATTATACATTGATCTTGATTAGTTGATGAATTTTTTGTGTTTTTCGTCCCGTCTGAGAAATTTTTACTCGTATTGAGACGTCACCAGTGCGGTCAGGGCTGCAAATTTAGACCTAAGTCCTTTTAGCACTTCACGGCTTTTTATCAGTGAGGTTCTTTTACGTGTCCCACGCAGTGCCGCGACACGGGACCTCCTGTTTAAGGTCATATCTCCGAACTGACCCGTAGATACTCACTTCTCTATAATGCGATCTTCTTGTGCTCGAAGGAGCAATCATCTTACCTATTTTCATCTCTTAGGTTGACGCACGCCGAGGCCGTATACGGGCTTCGCAGACCGCATACACTCCTTCCCAATCACAATCGAGATTCTACACTGAGCCCAACGCGACCGTTTACATAATTGAGGAATCATTTACCATTTTTGTTTTTAATAGATTCACCTTAGCGCCGATCACCATTGTTTTAAAACTCCTGAAAAATCAGTGTATTTTTTCCGTGGAAAACTTACTTTTTAAAGCCGGAACTACTTTATTTTTCCCGGCCCACTTTATAAAATGGCTACCACGAAAACGCACATTGTACCACCCTAAGTTTGAAAGCTGATCCTGGCCGGACTTATAGAATTAAAATTCTTACCCGATTATTAGTCAAATTTCCTTCATTTCTATTATACCATTCCATTAGTCGCTCTTGGTATTTAACGTTTCTATAAAAGTCCCTATATCGTTACAATTTCCCCACACAGTCCAATTTCTCACAAATCTGTTCGGGAGTTTTGAAATTATAACACCGGGATTCTAGTGTAACTGTTCCTTTATATTTTTTTAAAGCCAGTGACTGTCTGAATCCATCTTGTTGTTATTAGATTATCAATTTTTCTATTTAGCTCCAATAAAATATTTAGATAAATTTTTGTTGTCATCATTCTCAGCATGCAGTAGCATTTATATTTATCGTCATTCATCGAAAATATTCTTTGGGAAATATTCATTACTCACTGTCCAGATTTTTGTAAAAAACGATATTTAGCATTAAGGTTACCTGATCTCACGTTAGTCGCACCCTGCCATAAAAAAACAAATCAAAACAAAATGGGACCACCACATCAGCACTACAAGTCGGGCGTAGGTCTATTCATTCCGCATACTACGAGACCTGATGCGCCCCCGGCCCCCCATTTTGTATCACTGTTTTGTAATAACTTTTATACTCTTCCCTATTCTTTATTTCAAATCTTCATCGTTAGAAGATTTCGGTATCTAATAGTCCTTACGTGAATTAGACCACATATAATTTCCGTTCACTTTTTGAGAAGTTATATACAATATTGTCTCATTCTGTATTGTTTTATAACGAGACGACATCAATATATTGTATTTACGTCACTCAATTCAGGTTTCATAGTTGTAAAAAAAAAATTGGGGAAAATTCTCTTCTATTTATAGCGAGGTTAGGTAGTTTAATCGCAAATGTACGTCGCTATTTTGAATTATGATGTTGTTTCACGTCATCGCTGGACTGTAAAATTTCCTTTGCCTCGGTTTTTTCGATTACATTATCTATACTTTGAGCTCAGATAGTTAACTCCAACAAATTAAAGACTAATAACATATTTATCTTTGTTGATTGATATAATTTAATATTGATAAGTTAATTACTTCAATTTTTTCGACTATCCGAATTTAGTAAAAATCCCGAATTCACCATTTGACGGGGAAAATAGCGTTACTATTTATCCTTCTTGTTTTGTTAAGAAACCAGAAGTTGGAAAATGAGCTTACATAAGACTACATGAAAAATTTTGTTTCTAGTTCCACTGATAAACAGCTCTTGTAACAACATTGTCTTTGTTTGTAATAAGTTATTTATATAATGTCTTTTAAATGAAACTAGGGAATCTTGATCCGACTTACACTCTAAAGTCAATTTCACCAAAAGATGAATAAATTCTTTCCAACAATCACCTTCTGTTTTTAAATACTTTCCCAATTATTCCGATAAGAATCTCGCGGTTAATCAATTTTGATATTACCATAACCTTTTATTTGGATTCCGAATTTACATTAACAAATCCCTTACAAACAAAATTACATCGCTTGGCTTCTTCGTCTAGTAACTGACTCTACCAAGCCTCTTTCTTTACTTTTAACTTAAACACTTAAAGCTACTTAAAGAGTCTCTTCTCAGAGATACTGTTCCACTACATATTCTCAGAATTGGGGGGTGTCCAATCAGATTTCGTGGAAACTTAAAGAGCTTTTGCTGAAACCTACAAATGCACAGAACATTTTCTGAAAATTGACTGCATCAATACGCTATTGATTTTCTTCCACATCTTTACACAACGATTCCTCTCGATAAATCTAGGCTTTTTTCAGATTATAGATATTTTATTTTTTTTTTTTTAATTTAGCCCTTTTTCATAACAAAACTGGCCCACCACAAAATGAACGATAAATTTATCTAAGTCCTTGAAACAATCGATCCATCATTATTCTTTGTTCATAAAACACTCTGATTGCCCTACACATCAAGTTATCTCTTGAATCATATTAAGAGCCTTTTGGTTCTTATAGACAATTATTTATGTTTAAGTCTTTCGATACCACGTCTTCGTTGTATTCACTATAGTGCGGCACTAATTTGCCTCCCTTCATTGCATGACATTTCATTTTTTTATATTCATATGAAGCAGAATTTCTGTTTTCAAAAACTGTTAAACCGGGTTAAAAAAAAAAACTACAGATGATCCTTCAACTTACATATAATATTAGACATGTTCTCACTCATTATTAACATTCATAATTTTCACAATTATGTCCATTGATATATCCCGACGAACTCGATATAATGGCACCCCACAGATACTCTTGTACATATCTGCTTCATCACTTGGTATATACTTTGACAACTATCATTAATATGATAAGCGTGATGACTTAACTTTGCATATCTGTCAAGCATTTCTTTTCTATGTATAAATATACCACTTCACCTCTCATGGTGTGTTACTATCTTCCATTGTTGATCGAATACGTAAGAGCACTCATGCTATGAGAATTTTAATAAGCCGAGCCAGACTACTATACTCAAAAAAGTTTGATGTTGCAGGTATAATCGATCTTCGTTTAAATCTCACCTCTTTTCGCAAAATTCTACGGTCGCCTATAATGACCTGTTTTGCGATTAACCCAAATTATCACTAATGTCATAGTTGATCTGTCATTTTTGTTTCAACCCTTTTATGACTGTCCATTTTACCTACTGAGATTTGACTACGTAATCCCGTTTTACTTTATAAATCGGCATGGGCTAACGCCGGGTTGCGAACCGGTCAGCAGAAGATGCTACTCCTCCATGCATCCTGATCCTACCCTCCTCGCTTTCTGCGAATCCGTGTTATGCTCTTACACTCTATTTTGCACCTATTTATGTTTTTTTTGATGGTATTATGATACGTTTTGACACCGATGTAAACTCGCCTTTTGTATTCAGTTATCACTCGAATTTTGGACGTAAAAACTTTAGCTATCACCGTCATTGACATTTACCGACCAAAATTTCAGGTTCTGTTGATACGGTGATACCTGAATCAGTCAAAAAAAATATAAGAGTCGTTTCTTAAATGAATAGAATGGTATAGTGAATGTAAACTGAATAATAATTGAATCATATGCTTATGAGTGTAAGAAAACTGAATAGGAATACATGTATTGATATTTTAAAATATTCAGTACATTAATACAGTGTAACAACACACTCAGATTGTTTTACCCTTCAAACTTGAAAATATGCAACCAATTGATGGGGAATTTGACTTACAATCAGTTACATTTGCTACTGGAATGAATTGCCTGGGGAAAGTGGTGTAGGGTTTACGACGGCGTCGTAATTATCGGAAGTTGGGCTTAAATTCTTAAAGTTTCTGTGAAGTCAGGTCCCAAGACCATAAACTGAGAATAGACTTAAGTCAATTTTTTATTACTTACATCTTAAGATTTAAAACACAGATGTTTAAAAACATTACAGGATTTCAAAAAGAAATCAAATGCAAACATATATTAAAAAATTCACTTGTTTGTGATAATTAATTTTCAAGTTAGCTGGATTTGAAATGTAGACTTAAGTCTATTCTCAGTTTGTGGTCTTGAGCACAGGTAAGCGATTTACGTGTGTCAAGAAAGAACAGCATTGTTACTTTCGACTGAGAAAACTTTTAATGAATTATCACAAAAAATAAAGTTTTGAATTTAAACGTGGGAAATCACAATAAGCATGCGCACATACACATAATTTATATAGGCCGGCCTCACTTGGCCAACCTCGGAATATTGATACCTCGCACTTTGATGTAGGTTCCGGAATCAGCCGAGGTTGGCGGAATGAGACCGGCCTTTAGCCCAGTGGTTAGAGCGTTCACTGTCCATGGCTGTGTCAGAACTAAGCCACTAATATCCTTCACCAACCGCTCGGCATTGTACAAGCAGTAACTCTGGAACACGTGTCAGAATTTCTAGAATTTCAATACGTCTAATTTCACAAAGAATAAAAAGAATCTTATTTACTCCAAACTTGAATTTTGTTCTTTTGCAAGCACCGAGAAACATAAGCACAATTCACGGACTTTTTTTTGGTTATAAATCGCACTGGGTAAGATCCCCCAAAGCTAAGTTGCCCATCCCCTTACTTTCACTTTTGCTATTTGGGGGTAGATAATAAGAAACGAAAGCAGGGTTTTAATCAATTTCACACTAATCGTCAATCAAGTAACAATCTATGGTAGCTTATGTACAGACTTCACCTCATATGAAACAATATTAAAGTCGCAGGCAGTAATTCTATAGCAAGCGTTTCGAAGTTTATTGGCAACATTTATTGATTTTTAAGTATAGATGTTGTACATATCTACAGTTATAACGTGTTTGTTATCTTGATAATATAATCATAGCAATTTTATCGACTATAGTGACACTTGATGCCATTGCATCAGGTCGATAAAATCTTGTATTTAAAAAACTGCCACGGTTGTTTATATGAACTGATGATAATTACAATGTACATAGTAATACTGTGAAGATTAATACAAAAAATCCTCTAAACTTAATGTGAAAGAAATAATGATAATTAATGATATACTGGTATGGTTTATCAAAACTTGTGTGATATAAAACTCATATCAACGACCTGGTACATATACTCTCCAACAATAACTGTCTATAATAGCAGCGTATTGTTAGTGTGAAATAATGATAGCAATGACTAGCAAGTCTACAGGCATTTCAACAACAAAATTATATTGGAAGCTAAATTTATAAAACAAACGATAAAATTACCTTATCCTCAGTATAAGATCCAGCCTTAAATCATATTTTGGTGCTTTTTTTTTTTCCTGATGAAAATAAACAAGTTTCTCAGATATATAAAGAATCACGTGATCATGTCGAACATGCTAATTATGAGTCCACAACTTATGCACTTTGTACAAAATTGTTTTCAAAGGTGTCAAATAACATACAAATGCAATCTAGCGTGACAGGCGAGCATGGCATAAACGAGGAACATGCGATCACGTAAATGGTGAGTGTTCCAAGGACTGACCACAAGGGGAAAGGAAATAAACTTTGTGTCATAGTTTTCACCATTCGTGCTTTTTCTTGCTGCCATGACAACCCCTAGAAAGTCCCCTTTTTCGCTAAAATTATAGTATCAGAAGTTAGATCGCAAAATGAATTTTTAGCATTTTGAACTGATAAAACTTGTAAAAACTGAAAGAAACATATCATTAAAGTCTAATAATATGTTAACGGTGCGAGCGCAGCCAGTGTATACTAATCAGAAGATTCCGGAATCATCCAAACGTGTGAGGGCATCGCGATTGGTCGGCGGTTGCTAGGCATCTGAATCACGTGCGCACCGCGCAAATATAAGCCGAGTGCTGATGAGCGGCTCAGCAAATGGGTAAGAAGAGAACTCCCAAGAGTGCCCTGAAGACGATGAAGGCCCCTACTCCTGAGCCTGTCCCTGTGCCGCTGGTGGATGTGGCCCAAGATGTCGAGGAGGCTGTAGGTGGCGAAGATGGAGATTTTGCTGATGGTGCTGCCGCTGTTGATGGTGCTGTAGCTGGTGCTGGAGACGAGCCTGACCCTGAAGAGCATGAGCCTGAAGACGGTGCCTCTGACAAACCTGGCAAGGACAAGAGCCATCCTGCTGATAGACTCTCTCTATTCTGCTTCTCTCCCTCCTTCTTCTGCGATTCAGGATGGCATGGAGCTGGATCAATTGGATGTTATGCTGCTGGAGGAGGAACACTGCCACACTTCGCCTTTGGGGGTCCATGTGATGACTTCTTGGGTTTTCTAGGGGGGTCTGATTGAAGGATCCTAGATGTGCTCTCCTTGGCAGCTCGGTACAACTAAGATTTGAGAGGAAACATCGGCCAATTTCTAGCCCTCCGACCATACGCAACATATATGCCATTCATCCTAGAATCTTGCTAAAGTTAAAGATACAGAATTAAACTACATGTACATGACTTTTAAAAATTATCCTCCAGGTTAATGCATCTTTTAAAAGTTATATGTCATTAATGTATCCAGCCTATATTTGATGCAATTAAAATATATAATAGCATTATTGATGACATCGACAGGTTGTAACACACATTGAATGTTTTACTATATAAAATGGCGAAGTAACAAAGTATCAAACGTAATCATAGTCCAAAAAACACATACAAAATCGAGTGTAGGACAACACGGACCTTCGACAAAAGCGAAGGCAGGATCAGGTGCCATGGAGGAGTGAGCATCCTCTGCTGACCGGTCACACCCTCCGTGAGCCTGTAGTCGAAACAAAGTACTGTGGAATCATTTTAATTCGTGGGGGCCAATGTTCGTGGGCAACCAAAATTTTGATGGTTCGTGGGGACGTAATTTCGTGGGTAATTCATAAATAATGCGAACAGCACTACATTTATAAAGATTATAAGGAAATTAAAACATGTTCGTGGGGATGTTAATTCGTGGGTAAAAGTGACCCACGAAATCCACGAACATTGATCCCCCACGAACAATGATGATTCCACAGTAAACGGGGTTACCCGTCGTCAAATCTAGTATGAAAATGACAGTCTAACAAAGGGTATGAAACAAATCAGTCAACATATGACTTAGTGATAATTTGTAATCGCAAATAAGGTCATTATAGCGACCGTAGAATTTGCGAAATGATGACTTTAAACGAGATTCGTTATAACCCTGCAACATCAACTTTTTTGTTAGTAGTTGGCCTCGCTTTAAAAAATCACCATATGCATGGCATGCCTTTGCGTATCGAATCAACTGAGAGACATACACACCATAAGCAGGTGATAGTGGTACATCTATATTACTAAATTAACAAGGTCGGAATTTGGCGCCCACCTTATTTATTCACTGATCACTGGACATCTATTTATTCATATCATCAATGTAGAGTTCCACCTGAAGTTTAACAAGACAAGAGATCTTCATCGTCTTTGGAGTATTTTAGGAAAAATTGTCAATATACAAAAACATCAATTTAGAATCAGCGACGGAACGGCGTGTATCTGTATTGTATCCGAGCGATACAATAAAAAGTATAATTTCCAAATTAAAATGCAACAATAATTCCAATTGCCGGCCAAGTTTATTTTAAAAAGAGCTAAACCTAAAACGATTTCATTTTAAAGGTGCCCGAACCCGCCTTGCCTAAGTTGTAATGTGATGAGAAAGATTGTCCAAATCATCATTTCCGTATGAGTAAGCAGTGCTTTGTTTTGGGTGTCTTTACGTATGTAAAGGATATATCAGGCATAGACCACACAATCCCACTCGCTGCGAGAGGAACCGCCGTATCAAATTTTGCTCTGAATTACCCCATTAAAGAGATCGTGTATAAAGGCAAACGGTGTCCTTTTAAGACACTGCTATGGTTAAGAAGTTCTGAGAGAGAAGAGAGACGAGATGATGAGATGGACGAGGGAGAGAGAGGGAGAGCGGAGGGCGGGAGGAGAGGCTGAGATGAGACTGAATCCGACCCGGGACAGAAAGAAGAGAAAGAGAATTGAGATGAGGGCCGAAGGAGAATATAATGGGCAGGGACTAAGTGCAAATCAATGTTGAGGTACTAGCATCTGAATGAGAGGAGTGGGGCATTAAGAGCAATGGAACTACATTGAGATGGTTACTCAGCCTAGCCTCGGACTGCCTGTTACGCCTGCACTCTGAATATGCCAATAGAGAAAAGAATAATGATTAATTCTGGAGAAAATAATTTATTACATACAATGAAAAATGAGCTGGGGTGCAAAACAGAAAACACAAACCGTATATTATACCTTTACACCCCCCACACGGGGCCATATCATACATCCCTAAAGTAACAATACGGCCAGATGGCAGCAATGTCCAATGTCATCAAACTACACTCTACATGAATCCACCACGATAATGTTTTCTCATCTCTGCTCTGAAGCTTCTGTCAATATGTAGTTATCAGGTATGTATAATTAGCCCAGAGTCCAAAATTGCCACATTACCTGAATTGGTACTCTATCTAACACCAGCCCGGAGATTCCTATGCGTACAACACCGTTATTTTCCTGTTATATGTTGATGTACGCCGGACTTTCTATCATATGGCGAACATCAGCACAACGCTTAGAACTTTCTACCCACGAAGACGTGTTTTAATTTTTGCATGGTAAACAATCCCTCACGAGAGATAATATTGGTACGATCCAACTGGAGCTTTGTGATTAGTTATCACCAGCCCTTGACATGAATCCCCATGCAATTCCCTCACAGAACATTTATGAAGTTAGGCAAATTCAAAAGTTGAAGTTCACACCAGTTACCCCCAGTCATTTTAAGAAAAATCATGAATTCATCGTGAGGCAATACCAGTTTTAGAGCGAGCACCTCTCCTTCAGGAGGTGTTTACAGGAGAATGGATTTTTCATCTTCACGGATTTTTGGCATCGTACGGAGTAGTTGTTGAAGCTGTTGGTCATATCCCTCTACTGAATAACTTATATCATTTGTATTTACTCTTATGGTTTCAATTCGTTTTGAGAGAGTGCATTTTCTTGCCCCACGGTCAATTTAAAAGCTTTGGAGTTTTATCACAAATCAGTTTCCTTCATCCTATGAAAGCTGTTAATAAATTCTGTTATGCTATCATTACTTTTTTATATTAAAATACACTGAAAGATCGTACATAACTATGACATCCAACTAAAATTAATATAGTAAACTATAAGCTATATTGACAGGAGAGACAAGTATAGGTCATTGCATTATTCCTAGTATCAAGTGCCAGAATTATCTTTCGGATTTTTTTTTTCTATTTATTACATACCAGTGTAGATAATATCTCTCTTACTGAGCTCAGAAAGCATCTGTTTGATTTCGCTCCTCCGCGTATGAGGGATATTCGCCAGACCACATTGACAAGCTTTGCGCTTCCCCACCAAGAACATAGTATATAACAAACATTTTAAGCAACAGAATTAAATGCACTCTGGGGCCCTACTCGTGTGCGTTATTGGGGTCATACAAGCTGTAAGGATTTTTAAAATGAAAATAACTTGCCCTAATGACTACAATTGAGGCAACCAAATCCCCGCTATCATACCTTCAAACATTTTGATGCCATACTCTTGCTTCGAATATTCAGACATTTAAGGAGACCCAAACGATCAGACCGCCGTATGGCTGTAACCTATAAATGGAGTTAGAGCAGCCTTTTTTCGGATTACTTTGCACCTACTATTGGCGACTTTACTCTTATCTTTGTACATATGGTAATTAGCCCATTCATTTGCGATAAATTCAATGAAAGAAATTGAAGATTTAATTCAAGTAAAAAAAATTTAAGATGTTCATTAGTTATTTGCGTAAATTGTTTGATTACTAAATTTATAGAATAAAACTAGTAAATAGTTAATACTATTGTGTCTTTCCCGTGGAGAACCTCTATTGTTGCAACACCAAGACTTTACGAATACCCTGTAATAAGGTACATAAAGCTATTTCCTGTACAATTTAGCAATCATTTCCCTATAAGCGCAATGTCCTTGCACTCGTTGGCTTGTTTGGTGGATGGCTGTCTTTGGGTTCCCTAAATAGGAGTCCCCGCCGTCACCTGCTAACATGGGGAGAACTTTTATAATAACACCCATCTTTTGTTCCCATTTTAACCTATAGGCACACCTGCCCATTCGTTGGCCAGACACCCGTGGTTACTTTCTTACACCTGGTCAAACACTATATTTATATATTGTCTATTCCGAGTTCTCCTGCGTTGCATATTGTTTATCTCACTTTTCACGTGCAAGATGTACCAGTGGAGTCGGTACAAGTTATGAATATATAAACCATGTTTATTGAATTGTTAATTCTTTAAATTTATTTTTTTTGATACCATTATTATGTATCACCTAT
>CAJDSM010155456.1:0-10416 GCA_903981925.1 Ostrea lurida
AGAGGTAACTAGAGAGATTAATATCTAGAATAATGATGATCGATTCTGCTAATATTTTTTTTACTCATTTCTACCTAATTCGCGTTACGATCATCGCTTGCTAGGTACATGCAGTGCTTGTGTATGCATGCTTAATAATTAAGGTTGAGGCTACGCTGCCTGTAGTCAGTAATCAGTCTTAGTCAATTAGTATCAAGAGCTTAAGAGTACTTTTGATCTATTTCGAGAGAGTGTTACTGATCTCAGTTTGTCAAACATCTTTTTGATGTCGCTATGTTCTAACTACATTCATTCATCTTCTGAGTATTACATACGGGACGATCTCCCAGTTCTTCTTCAGTCAACGTAAAGAAAAGTTCTTTTCTGACAATGTTTGCTATGGGGATTATTTTTAAAGAATCAATTATGTCGTATGATCACTTTCAAGTCATTTTGATCATTGGTCTAGCTAAGCATGTTGACTCATTTCTTATATTTTGATTTTATGATCATTAACTATATTTGAAATATGATCATATATATACTTCAGGTGAGTTTTTAGATCAATCTGATATCTTTATTATATATATAGTGAGATATAATGATGGGATGTAGGACGACAGAATTTTTATCAATCTGTTTATGGGTCAGTTTTGGTTGTATTGGATGTATTTTATTTGATATTGTTGATGCATATATATCATTAAGGGCGTGTTTATTTATGCTAGTGATGAAGAGTTTCACAAGTATTTTTGTTCTATGACTGCAATATTTCTGCGCTATCATGAGGCTGTGTGTCTCTGATATATTTCAAGCGAGCATCAACGAAATGTGAGAGTATGGTCAGATAAAACTGTGTAAATAAGGGGTATTCTAAATGCGTCTGAGCATGCTATTCATTTTGACAGGAAAATATTAGGACAGTGTGAGAAATGAGTAGGTACGCTGTATAATGTCGAAGAGAGACCAACATTTACTCATTAAAGCGTGCGATAACCGTACCACACTGCTAGTATTTTAAGAAGATCACCCAGGACAAAATTTTAAGTATTCGTACGTACCAGGAGCAGTTCAGCAGACAGTAATATGCAGATTAATATACAGGACGAAAACAAATGACAGCCACATACTTTGTCGGTCCCACGCGAACAAAAAAGAGGAACAAAGACCTTAGCTTTGCCTGCGCTTCGCGTCGGAAACCGTATCTCAGGTGGATCATAGGCGTCGAGTCTACATATGAAACAACTCAACTGAATGAGCTCAAGCCTACTAACACAGAGCAAGCAATCATTCAGACACAAAACCAACGGCATCGAAGATGTAAAATAAAGAAGAAGGAGAGAAAGCAACAAGACATGCAGTATATAACAGTAAACGAAACGAGGCCCGGGGTCGGAGCTCTGAATGAAATGCGCGGAAGTATACAGTTAACACACCAGTCATGGGGGTTTACAAGGATTTATTTCAATATTGCCTTTCTACTTAAATATCTTGCTTTTGATTGAAACGATAACATGGAAAGTAGATCAGAAATATTGACATATAGCTGCTATATATCTAATTATATCACAAGAGATAGAACATCTATTATATTAGCATCTAATGTATCTTATCCACAATAAGTCTATCTATCCATTTCAATGATATTTTAAGCCTAGTAAAAGAGCATGAGACGTTAGTTCTCCACTGAGAAACGAGCACGTATGAATTCGAGACTAACCTAGTAAATATGAATGAGAAAGAGAAGAAACAAAAAAATAAAATACCGAAAGACTGACAGACTAAAAAGCTCAAAGATTCGCTGAGAGGTACTATCAACTAACAAAATAAGAAGGAAAAATAACGCAAAACAAATCCTACACAAAACGATCTTTTTTCCATATCAGTCTTGATTCTCTGTTTTGAAGATCTATAAAAAGTTTCTCGCTGATTAAAGAATATTAATTCTAGCTATACATTTTTCAAATGATAGATGCAATATATTGAGAACTCACACAGAGAGATTATCAACTCGTTGCGCATATTAAGGGTATATTCCCAGGACGATCTACACTAAAGATAAGCACACCACAGCCAACAAATTAACAACACAGTTCTTTAAACGCCGGGAAAGGCCTCCCTATTGTGTCGCAGCGATAGTTCTCTCTAAAGATCGACAATACTAGACTGAGTCGACATCACCTGCGCCGATACTTTGATGAGCTCACTGCTTTATTAAGAGAGAGTGAGACCTGTAATTATGTCAATATAACCGTTTCCACCCAGAGCGCGTAACGAACTTATCACTAGTATCGGTTGTCTGCAAATAGAAACATCGCAATCGATTCGGGGAAGCTACATACGGGACGAGGATGGGACAAATGTCAACAAATCACAAATGCTACACAATGTGAGGATTCACAAAAAAATAGGTGCAACTCCACAAACAAGTGGAAAAGTTAGAGAAAAACCCACATACAACACTTTTACATTTGTTCAACCTGAGCTTTATATCTATGTGCAAATTACTCATTGTTCGTCTTCCTAACGAGTGGTTATCTGATTCGACTCTCAGAAATCTACCAATTTATGATCATAACACACTATAGCTATGCACTTGAACGCTTGAATGATTGAGTAGAAGTAAGGTAACACACCTGTTTTCAGACATAAGAGTGTATGACAAGTTGAGACTATATAACATTCCTACGAACTTACTCGCAGTATGTGATTTGATTTCTGATAAAACGTCCAAATGAGCAAGACCTGAGCTATCATGATACCGAGCGGAGCTCAGGCGTCTTCGATAATCTTGATAATTCAGAAGGTTATGGGTCAGTTTGATCTCATCTATCGGCATGTATCAAGACGCGCTGTCGAGAGGGACACATGATGAACAAGAATACGCACGCGAAACGTTAGCAACCAGATAAATAATGAGAGAATAAAAACCTGAGAATATCACAAAGCACGAGTGACCAGTTCCTAACCTTCAAAGGGTCAAGTGTTACCTTTCCTAAAGAAGATGCAAAATCGTAGAGATCAAAGTTCTAAGGATTAGCAATACGCAAAAATAGTTCCATTATACTATATAAGGAGGCGCAAATGATAGTCGCTGCGAGAAAAGGAGAGACCAATAGAATATTAAAACTCCTGCTCTAGTGATGAGAGTAAATATATACATATCTGTGACTGGAGACGCATAAAAGGAATGTATGGTGCTCGAATATTTCAGCTAGGGACGTAAGACATGTCCTGAGTGAACGGCTGTCAGAGACACATGCAGGAGAGTGCACGAGGGCGGTTGAGAGTGAACTAAGCTCCGATACAAGCGAGCGCACAACAGAACTGGCGCTGAGGCAGGGAGACCTCACCTGGGGCACACGTCGTACTGTCCTGATCGTAGCGCAGCTATAGGATAATGAGCAACTTAGTTTTTCTTTGAGCAAGACTGAACGACGGACTCGTCGAGCAATACATGAGGGAACGTCAACTCATTAACTCCATATCTGAGTGAGTCTACAACTGGGTGTCTAGGGACTACCGTGAACAAGTCGTTATACGGTACTAACAAATGTAGCATGTATACACTATCGACGCGAGATACTAGACCTTAATACTCATTCATCCTGTAAAATGACAAAATCAGTCTTGTGGCATATCTGAATTCATGCGTCGCAACTACCTATACTATAACTATGTTCGCACTTCTAATGACAAATATAATGTACAGAGTGAATGAAGATCTTAATACATAAGATCAAACTTCCATCATTCATTATAATTAAAATATTTCAGTATCACTAAATAAACTCCAACACGTTTATCCATAGTTAACTGAGGATTTTGGGGTCGAGTACAATCGAGGTAAACTAATTTTGCCATGATATGAACTGGATGTGGAGAGTGTGTTGAACTAACTGCTAGCTTGTGTACAATGTGTGCGGGGGTAGTCGTTTAGCTCTGTTTGTATGCCTTTCTCCATGCTACTGCATTGTCAGTCTTCGAGAGTCTCGCGCATTTTATCTGAAGCAATGCTCCTTGCAAAGCACGCATAAAAGCTACTCTAATCATCTAAGGTTGGGAAATCAGGCTATAATGTGAGAGAAACGATAGAGATTCACACACTCATTAGGAGGTGGTAGTAAGGAAGTAGAGCATAGAAAAAATTGACACAACCCGAGCCTAATAACTTATAGAAAAATTTGTGATACAGTGAGAATCCTGTCGAATATTTTCAATCCACGCGACCCTAGAGGAGAACGCCCGCTGAAGACGGTATTGAGAAAGGTGTATGCAGATACAATGCTTTTGAATTTTAAGTTTCTCTTCGTGAGGCTAAAGAGCCAAACCACACAGTCTCATAGAAGTGAGCGAAATATCTCGACAACCGAGAAATGGTCCAGCTCGATGTACTCGCCCGACTCAACTTCCTTTCCAACGCTTTTACACAGGGCTAAGAACCAGCTATTTCCCACGGAGAAGTGGTGCGGTAAGATACCCGTCATAGAGCGACTTGTGCGAAAAGTTCCACCAGCTCAGTGACACACAGGTGGAACTCTCTCCGAGACAAGCGGGTATTACCGCGTACGAACAGGTAGACAAAATTACAGCTCGGTCGACAATAATTTGAAACTGACTGGCGTGTAGTTAAAAAAAAAAGAGAGAGAGGACAAGTTCAGTTGAGAGTCTATAACACAGAGACCATTCGCACACTTCTGCAAACTGACCTGACCACGAGAGTCCAGTCTCTGCTGCTGCGAGACTGTGCTGAATGTGTAATCTTAAAAGCGAAGTACAAATAGGATGCCATGACATCTCTGGAAAATGGTGCAAGGGAGTATACAAGCTATTCTATATAGTAGAGACACACGTCTAATTCCTTGGCATCTGAATGCTGTGTACAATCATTCTGTTTTTCATACCTAGCAGTGGAGTTGCTTCTTCATCTCTGGTGTGCTCACAGACTCAATGCAGGAGAATAAGAAATGTTCGAAAATGCAAATGTGTAGGTACGACCAATCTACGGCATTTCGTACCAGAGCAATGACTAATCATTTGTACGTTAAGACCAGAACTCGAAACTTGATATTGGGTCCGCGCTTAAAATATCTGGAAGATATATTATCACTACATAGCGTAACTACTCTCTCTAGGTGCAAAGGCTTTATATAAAATGCCTTCGAGTTGAGCACTTTTGAGAGAGAGCAGAACTTTCTAGTTAGCACTAGAGTCCATGACGGCGATGAGGGCGAGAGACGGTGCTATAGACATAAAAAACTCCGCAAGTTGCTCGCATAATCTGAATAAGTGGTAAAATATACTGATTGACTGACGAATGACAAGAACTGCTGAGACGTACTCCAGCATAATAGCCCGACTCAAGACACGAGGTATAAGAGCGAGGTTAGTTAATTGGAGATCTTCTATGAACCCAGAGCTAATCTGCTATAAGAAGTGAGCCAGAGGTATACTTGAGACAAGTTTAGCGCTACATAAAAACATGCATATGACTAAAAGGCCTAAGGGTGTAATTATGCGTTAGATCTTAAACGCCTACACTCTACAAGCCAGCAGCTCAAATAAACACTTATCCATTGTAAAGCACTTTGATATGACAAGTAGTACTTGTTGTTAACTTGGATCCCTGTCTAGCAATTCGTCTAGCCCACAGGAACGAATACTGTTATGGGTTGTTCTAAGTATGTCTCGGATGACGACGAATACTTAGCTTCTACAAGTCAATCAACGTAAATGTTAATTTAGGTTGGTTTAATAGGAACCTTCTAGGTCTTCCTCCAGTAATATAGACGATAATCGTATGCTGTGTTTGCACTAGGAAACGAGTCAATGGTTTCACACCAGCAACTCGTCTATATATTAGATTAAATTTCAATGAGATGATAAGTCTTACATAAAATAAGAGAAAGAACATTTTCTGCTCTCTCTCAAACGGATTATGAAAAAAGCAGGATTTGTTGTCAAGTTGTGTTCACTTCGAAGAAGAATAGGAGACGTAAGAATATAATCAATCTATGTTTCAAACAGCAAACTGGAGAGGCTATAATAATCTGAGAGCTTCGGGATCTCTTTTCAGGGACGTTCGATGCGAGACGTCCTCCTCTATAGTCTACTCCTCCACCCACAATTGCCGCTTAATCTGGCCACCTCCACGATAGTGGTCGTGTTGAAGGTCGGTCGGCTACGAGAACCTTGCGAGCGATCCTCCACGATGCATAAATTGAGTCTAAAGACTACGGTCCCTCTCTTTTCAACCGAGAGTAGCACGAATCCTTGGCTCTTCAACATAATAAGCAAGAAGTTGAGAACTATAAACTCAATCGGCACGAAGATAAACAATAGCAGTAATAACGGAATCTGAAGACATGTTCTAAACGCTCTATCTACATAGCTAAATTGCGGAGAACATATTATGGCGTTTTATTGGAGACTATCTAAAAGCCCAGCCTATCGCTATAATGAAGTTGCAATATACCAATGAATACGTATATTGAATAGACATACTAAACTCTCCTAGGAAAACACTAAAGGCTATATAATGCAACAATCGTTACGAGTGAGTCATTACACGTAGAAAATCTATTCTAAAGAGCTGCAAATTCTACCAATCAATACGAAAGGGATAATTAATAATGTTGTTATAATTGAGAGGAGAAACTTCACATAGCTCTAACCATATCAAGAGAAATGGGACACTAATTATCATATAATGCTAACATTGAACATACAGTAAATGTCCTAGTATTATGAGAGTTCCTTATGTCGTAACTCTGGCGATGCTAGCGAATGCTACAATCCTAAAGATTATATAGGGTTGATGAGGTTCTGGAATCATAGCAATCTCACCATGCAACGTGTCTATACTAAAAATGCAAATAGAACATGATCTTGGAAGTCTACAATTCTTTATAGCTGTACAGAACAACCCTAGTAAAAACGCCGGGCTAAGCATTCTGGATAAGTTTACCGTGTCGAAATAATTATCTTAGCACATATAACATAGGATTTAGTAGGAAAATGATGGTACGACAGAATCTGGCGATCTTTCCAGCAGATTGGTATCACAATCAATCTAATATTTGAGTAGCAAATATAAGATCAGAGGCTAAAGAAATTCTACTCACAAAGAGATGACTTGATCAAATATGCTAAATGTTCAAAGTTAAGGAGAGAACTTAGCTAAGCTCTCCAGCAGTCACTATAGAAATATGACCGTATTATGAAAATGTGTAATTGGGGAATATGCTTGATGCGTAAGATACTCCCTAGTCTTCTCCCTAAATCATAATGAGCCAACTCGTAACCGTGTTTTATCTGAGTTTTGTTTTTTTTTGAGTTTTGATTGAAGTATCTTTGTTCTGAGCTGTTATCTCTTTTCTGTTTTTCTTTTTTCTATTTTGTTATCTGTATTTTTGTTTTTTGTTTTTGTTATATTCTGAATTTTGTTTGTTCATTAGTTTTGAGGGTTGTATTGTTATTTTTTTTTCAGAGTTGCTTTATTGACGCTGGCGTATGTAAGGAAAATATGATCGTATTACTGTAGTTCTGATTTGTAAGTTTGTTGTTAGGTTTTGTCCTAATTTTAATGGGGTGCTCTGTGGGGTCGAAAATATTGATGTTGGGATATGGTTTTTTTTTATGTTTTTTTATAAAATGTTTTAATTTCTTTCTGGGGGTCAGACTCGAGAGCGCAAAAACTATAATCATGAATGTCGGGAGATCAATTAGGAAGAGAAACTAGCTCTACGCAGACAATGCTAAGAAATGTTTAAATTGGAGCACTCTACTACTCTCGCAGCAATGGCGCGAGGAAGCAGTGATGATTGGATATCTTCTAGCTCTCCACGCGAGAGTGCTAATTAATATATCGTGTGGGTGATTGGAGGACTTCTGCTTCTCCCAGACAATGCTGTATTGACTATTGGATAGTAGTATGTTGAATTGTTGTGAGAGATCAATGTATGAGCCTCCAGTCATGCTTATATGATGTTGTTAGTTGGATAGAAGCGTGTTCTAGCTCTCCAGCAATGCTATAATGTTGTATGGATGAAATAATCAAATCTTCTAGCTCTCCAGCAATGCTATAATATTGTTGTTTGGATGAAATGATCACAGACTAGTGTTACACAGCTGGGCTGTTCTTTACATGTTAGTGTTGTAAAATCGGACAAAATTTACTATCGATTATAGAATTGAATCAGCAGTACACAATCGATTATAAAATCGATTATTTGAACTTTTATTTCAGATGTGTGAATCAGCAGGTTATGTAACGATGCATCATAAATAGCTAAACCTAACTCATTGAACAAAAAATGTATCATCTTTGTCAGATATTGTCTGACACGAGAATTTTAGACTTGTCTCCTTTTGTAGTATTAAAACTGAATCCATTATGATGAATATTATACTATTTTCAGAACAGTCAATTACAATCGATGTCCAAAATTATAATCGATTGTCGCCAAGTGCCGCTTTCAGCGACGATTTTTCGATAGTCGGCGACTATCGTAACAACACTATTACATGTATAGATTCCTCTTTGCAGACGATCTTCATGACGATGCCCACAATGGACGTGGAATCGAGTCCTTTATGGACGACCTGACGGACTACGATCCGGTCGGACATTCGATTCTATCCTCCAGCGCTCCGGAATTACAAGGGGAATGGATGGAGGTCAGACGCAAAGTGCGACTTGCCAAAAAGAAAGAGGTATTGTTGGATCTGTTAGGGTCATGTAGTATATGTGTAGGTGTCATTCATAAGGGCTTTTGGTCCCCCCCCCCCCACTTTATTTTCAGCTTTAATAGCCCTTATGGTATTTTTATTCTTATAACAAACCACACACACACATTTTTAGGTCACCTGAGTAAACTCATACCAAGTCTGTCCCCCCCCCCCCAGATCAAGAAACCCCTACCCCCTGGGATCACCAAATTACAATTTTGGATAAAGCTCTGCTTGGTACATATATGCAGCTCATTGGTTTCCATTATCAAAACATGTGCTGTGTAAAGAAAGAAGATTTTGAAATGGTCACTTTGACGCCGCGCACTAGAACGTCGACGGTCACTAGCACTTAGAACAGCTGGCGGTCTAATGAGCACTCCCCAGAGCGCCAGGGCAGTAAAGGCAAGACCCTGAAAGGTCACAAATACTTTCCACTGTGCCCCTCTGTCCCAGATAGTTAACTCTGCAAGCACAACTATTGTAAAAGAATTTAGAACCACGGCCTGGTATCAAAGAAAGAAAGTTTAAAATGTACAATTGTAACACAATTGCTAATATCGAAGACGATTTGGGCCGCCACCCTACGGATACGAATAAAACCACCTAAACCCCCAGGACCTCATGAAAATACAATTTCTTGATAACAGGCTCCTCTACTTCACACCTTCTCAAACAACTAACAAAACCTATTCTGACGTTACTATTGAGGATGATCCAATTAGCATTCAAAAGAGAGATGCCGTTTTCAAAATTTTTTAGACTAAATAAATCGACTAAATGTAAACCTGCTAATTGTCGGTCGCCCTTAGAGGCCCTGGGGTTATGAAACCCCTACCCGTTGAAGGACACACAAATTTGACAATTGCTTGGTCACAAAGGCACTCTCTGCTCTAATTACTAGATCTTGGTTCTCTCGAACCTGTGGCGGCTTATGAACAGAAGAGAGGTTTAAATTGAAGAAATGAGTCCATAATTTGGCCCAAACTGTCAACCAGAGGCCTCCAGGCGCAAGATGACTGAATTTCTACACACATTGTAATGCGTCAAGGTCCAAAAAGTTGACTCGAGCCACCTGCCAACCGATTTGAAAAAGAAAGACAGTGATCAAGAAGCAAATTACAAATGTAATCAATGTAATCTGGGACTGTCAGCATTTCACAATGAGCCCTTTGGCCCCAACCCTAAACGTAAAAACCTACCCCTAGGATCAGAAATGAGCGAGAGAGACAGGCCTCCCTATTCTAAATACTCATCAGCTTAGTTCATCCACTTAAAAAATGTAGGATTAAAAAAGATTGCTTTTCAAGAATTTATAAATAAACAACAATGTAACCCGAGTTTGAGCCGCCGCCCGGTCAGAACCCTACCTACCGGGATCACCAATTAATCACTTTTTGGTAAGGCCTTCCTGCTCTACAATCACTATGCATGTTCGGTTCTCTCAACATGTGCGCTTGTAAGAAGAAGTTTTTGAAAATTGATCATTTTGGGCAGTCTTTTGCCTCCCCTCCTCACAGGCCCGCTAGGGCGTGCATATTAGACTCTGAAACGGTCACGAATTGGCATGTGCCCCTTTCCCAAAGATCACTTATACCAAATTTGAAAGAATTGGAACTGGTTGTATCAAAGAAGAAGTAAGAAAATGTTTCAATTGTTACACTGCAGCCGGAACGACGACGCAAGACAAATTGCAATAGGTCACCT
>CAJDSM010155489.1:0-10182 GCA_903981925.1 Ostrea lurida
ACCCAGGGGCCATGAATTTTACATTTTATGTAGGGGGCTTCTTGGACACATCATTACCATGCATTTAGTTTCTCTCAAATTTATATAGAAGAAGAGAAGATTTTCTAAGATTCACTATTTGGCATAATTTGCACCCTTTCCTAAAAGCTTGATTCCCTGAACCAGCGGGGCCATGCAACTTTGCGCCATGCTTATTGATACAGGGTTCATCATCGTGAGGGTGCGTGCATATTCCAGTGATATTTAGTTTTTACTCAAAATATTGATGAAAGCAAGAAATCATTTTACAAAGATTTTATTTACATGTGTTCAGTGGTTGGCAATCTAGCACCCTTCGGGGCGCCATCTGAGAACCTCGGACACCAGGGGCCCATGAATTTCACAAAAATTTATGTTAAGACGTGTATGTCACGACATCATATACTCAAACTCTATATGGGTGAGTTAATAGCCCTTCTCCGAGAAATAAGATTTGTAGTCTTTAATACATTTTTCCTTTAGCATGACTCCTTTTAACATGACCCTCCTAGTCCGGTTAGGACCCGAATCCCTCTCTAATTTAGGGAGAAACTTTATGGACTCATTACCTACATTCGGTTATTATTCCACTACTATGGATAATTGAGAAGATTATTTATTATTCATTTAATTCTATTCACAGTGATCACCCTAGCGCAGATTTCTCATTGGTATAAACGCTTGTTAAGGAATTGAGGTGATTCTTTTTTGATCATGTACTGGACAACGAGTAAAGTTCTAAACTAACATAATATTTTGTTGTGTATGTAATATCAAAATTAATGATAAGAAATAAATCTATATCATTTTTTTACGTGGTGATATGCAGGTTAACCGAGATTTTAGATCGGTAAAATTCAGTTATCATGCGCTTCACGCATGAATGATGAGTTTTACCGTCTAAATACTTACCGTGTATCAGCTGCAATCACTCGAAATATCAGATTCATATTTCATAACTATATAAGCATTTCAATACATTACCTAAGTATTTAAAGGTTTGAAACTGGCCTAACCCTGGGCAGCTTCGACCTCGAACACGAGGCCGGGCAATGAATTCCACAAATTTTAGCTAGAGGGTTTCAATGGGACAATCATTGACCATGGAGTCATTATTTTATCCACATCATGGCGGCTGATATGGCGCGTTATAAGTTTTGAATATTGAGAAATATATTTGATAGTACTATTTTGTCCAGCTCGCTGATGGCCAGGTTGGACCTTGCATAACTGGTGGGAAAATACTGACTCTTACATGGCTCTTGAGAAAGCGGTTCGTACAATTTTATTGGTCGTTGATAATCGCTGAATGATTGACTGAATATATATGCAGTGTACAGTTCGTCCATGACTAGACTCAAAGTTCCAGTAAATCTTGTACTTGACGATTGGTAATAAATGATTGATTACTGAATAATTGCTGTGGGTGTTGTAGATATGCTGCTGTGATATTAATCTCACGTTACGTAGACTAGGTAATGATAGACAGTGATGCCAATTACTCGATCAAAAGAGAGTAGGCTTCCATTCACTATGCCTTGCAAGTTAGACTCTTCGTGTGACGCTGCAGATGTTGCCTTGGTGTAAAAAAAGTAAGTGCCACAGGCTATTAACCAGTCGACGAAGTCACTGAGTTCATAGACACATTCGGGGAAGTATCAAATACCGCTTTTTGTTACATTGTTATAGTATCGTTTCAAGTTAATTGCATATGATTTTATACCTAATTCCAATTTAAATCACCAAGAGGCTTTTTCGATTATCAATCTTGATCACCTATTGACGATTATTTCTCTATGAGCATTTCTTATTTGAATTTGTGGAACTACGTTATTAGCTCCAGTTTTGTAACTGTCCATGACCTTTGGCGTACAAATAGACCTTTGACAATGTTATCAATGTAAATACCCTGATACGCGCATAGACCAACATTCATTAATTAGGACTCTTTCATATCTTGATAGAAGTAGTATATTATGTGTATTGATATCGTGACTTAGGTAGGTCGAGGAAATTAATGCTATCTCCGGAATTTGGCTAACTTGAGCGGCCGGGAGTGTGGAAAATTGCCGGAATATATTGGGATACTCTATGATGTGCCTGTAGTGCACTGTGACCTTTTAGGTTTTGACCCCAATGCAAAAAGAGGTACCTATGATCTTTGTCCGATGATTAGGATCCATACCTGTTTGGTGATAGATGGATCGTAGCAGGAATGTGATTAAAATTCTCTTGGCCGGGCACCCTGATGTAATCGTACTACTTTGGATGGTTACGCTCTAGTGTTGTTGATCTGACTGTTAATGCACTTTTGACCCCAATCATTTCGGTTAGGAAAATACCTTCTTCTGATACATAGTGCATAGATAACATGCCTGATATAATGGTGATCTAACGCGGTGGAATAAGGATTGTTGGAGAAACCGAAACATATCGTCTACAGACGGCTGGGAATGGATACTTGACCTTGACCTGAAATGAAGTCAGATGGATAGGCCAAGCTGATTCGTTACACAAACACCGCCCCCCTCCCCCCCGTCCCAACTATGTTGCAGAGGGGAGTGTATTATCAATATATGATTAAAGTGCTCCTTTCTCATTCAAATATTTCATTTACTCTTCAACTCGATTAATTATTCGATGGATTGGAATAAAGATGGCTTTTTCAATGTTTTATATAAACTAGATGTACCAAGGGTTATTACCCCCACCGCCCTCACTTGCCCACTCTTTTCTTTTTGACCTCTGTACTATAGGTACGCTTTAAAAAACCCCTTGAACTCTCCCAGATGTTTCGATACAATTTACAAATCTGTGGTAAAGTGCATTCACCTCGCGCTCATTAGCATCATTACTGCAGTATGGTTATCGTGCACTCAGACATGTGAGCAGTTAATTAGTGAATGCACAGAATTGGTGAATGATTTATGTGAAATTTGGTATTCAATTTTGGGGTGTACTTATTTCATCACAAATTTGAAGGGCTCTTTTTTAGCTCTTGTTTTTTCTAAGAATTAGAGATGTACTCCTACCTCTCGCATCGACGAACAAGGCACTTTCGCTAATCAGGACATCAAATCCGCAACCCGTCACAACAGCATCGACTCATCCTAAAACCCTAGCTAATCAGTTGAATTGGAGCTCTGGGTGAACGTTTCCGCGAAAAATCAGATTGATCGGCATGATCCTTAAAGGCAGGTAAATAATTTGTACCCCTTCGAAAGAATAAGTTGTTTATCTGCCGTAAAACTTGTCCCAAAGATGTTTCAATAAACTTCACAACTGTGATCAAATCGCTAAATGTAGAGTAGAAAAGGGAAAATGTGGCAAACTGAGCATGTTATCACTGAAGAAGTATTATAGTAAGAAAATAATGATACTAAAGTGTTGATTCAACACTCATCATCTTGAACCTTTGGACCATTTATAAGGCAACCACACCTTATGACTAAAGTCCAATACCCCTGATTTTCTTTTTTCGGTTTCAGAAAATGGTTACTACTCTCATTTGATTAGACAGGGTCCCTCTATGTATATTCAAAATATCCATTTTAGTTTCACATCTAATCATAGCATTATAAGACAGATGCTTTAATGTTTAATATAAACACTAATGTTACCAGTTTTGCCCCGCCCTGGGGTCAGAACCCCTACTCGGGATTACGCAATCTAAATTTTGGATAAAAGGCCTCTCTTCTACTCACTTGATTTGATTTCTCTCAGACGATGTGCGGTTGTTTATGAAGAGATTTTAAATTTGGTCACCTTTTGGGCTGTTTGTTGCCCTCCCCAGCCCAGGTGGTGCAAGCGACCTTGAAGATTTACAATTTATAGTGCCTGCTTCATGTTCCCAACAACATTATGATCTTTTTACTTCATAATTATTGTTTTATGATAAAAAAAGTATAATTTAGTACTTGTTCGCATGTCACTTCTCAGTCAGAAAGACGTTTACAAATATCATGTGATAAAAAATCTCTCCTTGTATGTAATGTGGACGCATATACAGCACGTCGGACCTCGGACGATACAAAATTTGTCGAATTTTAGGTTCCATGCCTCGCTGTTACTCAAGGATGACTACAAACAAAATCCGGTAGTGTGTCAGTTTTTTAAAATTCACACTTTTTATCTGCCATGTTTTTTTATTTCTTTCTTCACTTGTTCTTTCCGCCGAATCAATTCATACGCCTTAAGACTCTGAATTGTATATTGTTTTTTCAGATATTGAGCGAAAATTGGAGAGTCTTTGTCCGTGATAAGAATTTTTTCATTTATTTTCTTGGAAGCTTTTTTTCTTATGGTCACATGTTTACCCCGTACTGAATTCTCGATGGATTTTTCCAAAAAAATCAGCCCTTCACAGCAACTGTCCAATTAATCGCCATGTCAGCATTGAATACCGTTTTGGCATGAAACTTATGTCACTCAGAGGAACCTACTCGTTATCGCAAACCTTCGACAGACATTCCTCTATGTTGCGACTATTTGACATCGTGGACCTCTATCGTTGTGTTGAAAACACAATTACAGTTGCTACTCATCAATCCCACATAGGTTTAGGAAGAAGTTGTCTCAGAAATAGATACACGAGATATATTTATCATAGAACCTAAGTCAAGGGACCCCACACGCTCCTATCTGAGAACAACCATACCAACAAAGCAATAATTCCCTATATGTTTTTTGGCAACAGTCATAAATACACCTTATTGATCTGTCTTATGCATACCAAGTTCTACTCTCCCAAACTCCATAAGGTTTTAGAAAGATGGCAGATTGGTCTCTTACGACGAACAACAGTTATTTTTAACATAAGAGAAGCACTAGGGTCCAAAGTGACCCCCAACTCTTGTGAAACCATATCACTTTATCGACTGCGCTAGCACTCCCTTTGTATATTGCAACTTCCTCAGCGGTTGTAGATCTTTCTTATGTTTACCAACGTTGATTGTCATCAAACCCCTCGAAGAGCGTTTTAAACAGGAGGGTGTAAACGTTGCGAATACAAGTGAAGGACGAGAACAGATCCCAGTCGGACCGCGTAAAAAAGTTACTTGCCCCCTATGGAAGCAAGCAGGATAGTTTGCGATTTGCATATATTATCGGCAACCGCTTCTTATAATGCGTGGGCATATAATACTCAGGTAGGTTTTCACTCAAATATCAGATATCCTAAACAGCTTCATAAATTCCAAAAGTTTCAACTTAGAATCCAGATGTGTAAAACCCTCCGGCAAAACCTAATATAGCCCAAAACACATCTTTTTTATCTATTCTTTACGAACAGGTTTTAGTACACGAGATGACCCGTTGACCTGTGGGGAGACATCTTTTCCAAAATTGGATAGAGGGTTCTCAACTCACCTGCATTTGATATACTGAAGTAACACTATCCCAACATTTTCAGATAAAATAATATTTTTAAACTTTATCTTGGATATTGTTGGGGAAACGTGACATGTGTGAGTGCTACTGCCTTTAATTGGGAGTTAATTTGGTCAACTTACTTTCTCAATTCTATTGAGTGGATAAAGGTTGTTTCGACACTTTGACTTATCAATTGTGAATAATTTTACACCTCGTAACATGAAAACAATCTTAAACAGTTTGGGAAGGATATACTAACTATGTGTGATAGCAGGATATCCTCGGAGTCATATATTCAGAGTCAACAAACGTCATTCGATTAAAATTATTGGTCTCTACATTCATGGTAATGAGTAGAAAACTTACAATGTATAAACTTCTCCGTGAAAACTTGTAATTTATTAATTTTCTTAAGGTCTAAGGCGCCAAATAGTGAAATATGTTCGATTCTAATCCAATACATCGACCACTTGATTGTCACTTTGGCGTCCTATGGTCAATTCAGCAACATGTACCACTTTCATATGATCATCTAGCATAGCAGATCGCATAGAAATAAAAAGTGACGGAGGAAACTTATGATATACTTTTGAAAATTTTTCTAGCGTCAAGGTGCCAACTCAAGTTGAATTGGGTTGGATCCTAAAACCACTCCAGCGTCGACAGTTTATGATCCTGTAACTCTAGTTATATTCGTGCCAAAGCCAAACCTTTTGTTACCCAAATTCATATCTATGATAATTGCACAATTAGCAGTGGGAGACAAATGTAGTCAACTTTGACGAGAAACTGATTTACCATGCGTATGCTTGACCGCGGACAGAGTGCGCAACCTAACAGTCCACCTTCGATATCGTCGGCTTAGGGGACTAAAAAAGATAGTTGTTGGAGTTTGCCTGTTAATCCATGAGCTTAATTACAATCCTGTAAAGTTTTTTAACTCTCTCATAGTATATAGGTCCTATGTTCTGTTATGAATGAATTTATTGAACTTTTTAGCTAATCACGAATTGACATGGACAGTACTTTATCATCATTAAAATTGACCCATAAACATTAATAATACCTGTCCGTACAATATTATTACACTCGTCGCAAATTGTTAGATCACATTCTATTAAAAGTGTAGTGTTGATTTTAACGCATTTTAAAATACCAGCAGTAGAACGCGCACAACTTATTTTGATCTTGGATAAAAATATATCCCTAAAATACTATTGAGACTACTATGTATGACAGTGATAACTGATGGCTACATAGTCTGTGTATTATCAAAAGTAATTGGTGATTTTTCCAAATTTTGAACCCAGTTAAGGAGAGAAATTATTAGTGCCCCCTCTGTTAAAACATGTATATACCTAATTCAGAATAGATTCAAATTGTTTGTAGTCTTACAGGTTTCATCTCTTCCATTCATATAAGCTATATATAGTCGAATAACAATAGTCTTTAATAGACTGTCATTCTATCACTATTATAAACTCTGTTGTGCATACAATCTCGGCTCTACTCAGCAACTTTGCGATATGTGTTGATTATAGATCGCAAGCATAATGTGAACCATTATACAAAATAGTGAAAGGTGTGGTCAAAGTCTATCATGATTAGATGATAAAAAATTTCAAGGAAAATCTGTAACGACTTGCTGCTGCATCACCACTGGAAGACCACGTTTGCATTATATTACCCGAAAGAATACCCGACGCGCGTACAAATGAAAAGTACGGCGAACAGAGATCTTGGAAAATAGTGAACAAATTGTTATTACAACTCCTCACGTAGTGTTCCTCACACGAGAACTCGTTAAAGGCCATAAGAGATTACTCTAAAGTATAATCTTGCGAACCGTATGCATTTCTAAGGAGTCAATAGCCAATATGAATATGACAGGCTTATTTTCTTGAATATTATTCCGTGAACCATTCCTGGAGCTTTGAACTATTTTGGACTCTTTTTAGTGCGTTTGATGGGTACTAAGTTATTACGCTTAGACGATCATTATTCGAATACCCACAACAAGTTTGACATAATATCATTATTGTAAATACCATGTTACCAAGCGGCGACCCAACCCTCTCCATTGTACCTCGACCAACTCCTTCCACGTACACCATCTCACTCACTGCGCTACTTGCAACTCCGAATAATGACTCGGAACACAATGTGGAAATCGGCTCACCCTTAACCATAGAACATTATCTCGCCCTTGCAAAGTCACTTATGCGTATTTCACGTAAAATCTCAAATCTTCACTACTATCACCGCTAGAGAGAACGCAACCCCACACCTCCCGCCGCAAAATGCCAGCCCGCCCTACAATTAATTTTCTTTGAACATTATCCTAGGACATCTTCCCGCTATGTTGATAGTTGGCTAGGTGAAGAGTTTCGCCAAAAAGCAATGCCCCATGCATGTAGTTTAGAATATCAAGTTGCCATATCATAGAAATTCAAGAGGTTGTGGTTCATCAGATGGTAAAGTAAATAGATAACGCAATTGATAGCCTATGTATCATACCTGTTGCATAGCGGACATTGGGGTCATGCATAAAATTAATATTGTCATGTCCGAAATTTTTTTAGAACTTCGACAGGTTTCTTATTCTATGTGCCTGTTGGCGATTAACATTTTGGACATTTTTAAAAACATGTGTACAATATGCACTGGCCTTGCATATTTCAGATCTACCGCTTACCATGAAGGTCAGCTCGCATTTAACAATGTTCACATCGTTGTGTATAAGACAAAATCTCTTGGGCTGAATTCACTGATGTCATACATTACTATCCTGTAAAAGCTCGAAGTCTTTTTAGGCATTGGAAGCGGTGATCTACATCAATTGCACTTATTTTCCTTACTGATCAGTAAGGGTATGAGTCCCATATAAAAGTTTCACCGCTAATTGTCGCTCGTGCCAAAAAGCATTGCTAATTTCCAATGAATACAAATTAAATAATCATATCACACGTCAATATAACACTTTTCAACTTCACGGTTGACCGACTAGTTTATCCCCAAGCCGGAAACAATGCTTGTGGGCCTGGAAAACGAATAACTTAACCCACCGCAGCATCAAAATCAACACACTTTATTACGCATGTTACATCTCACAGAGCTATTCTCTTTTCTACTGACTTGTATCTATATACATTCACCGTGCTCCCAACCTACTTGTGTTATTCCCTTACGCAGAATTGCATGATATTTGAACTGCCTCGTTGCTGTTAAGGATGTTTACTATTGCTCCGCCTCCGTACTCATCTTTTTTATGAAGACATTCGAGTTAACAAAAAGAAAATAGAAAAATTTACATACTGTAACTCCTGTCCCCTCATGAAACCTATCTCTTGACTTTTTTTATCTTTATCAGAAATACTAACACTAAGTGCTAAATCGAACAACTTATACATGGAGCATTAGAGAGTAAACCAGTGACATGTTATTGTAGGTGTGACGTCGATTTCTCTCAGATACATAACAATTCAACACTTTTTAGATAGATTGGTTAATACGTATTGGAGATCGAGTAGATACTTACATCGAGTTGAACCGTCCCCTAGCTTGAAGAACTTTTCATCTTTAGGTGGAGACGGAGTTGGTTTTAAATGACAGTCATTCTTATGCAAGAAATTAGTCTGTCCACCTTGGTTGTTCTGGCAAGAGTCTCGAAAAAAAACTCACCATAGTACATTTAGTAAATAATGCCATCATGAAGAGGAACAAGACAGGCTTCCAATGGAACCTAAATGCTCACTGACGCGCGACTTTGCCCTCTTAGGAAGAGTAAAGAGGTTTGGGACTTATACATACTGATTGCTCATACCCAAACAGTATATAGTATCAATCCACTAAATGAAGGGGGAACTTTAACTCATTTTAAAGAAGGATACAAAAAACATATATACGCCAACCAACAAGGGCTGCATGGACCACACTACTCGCATTTGACACCTTCGAGTATCCTTCTGTTTCAGTTATTGCCAAGCTTTATTTTCATAGACTTTAAATTGTGCAACCTTATTCATGAATAAATATCTTTCCATTAATTTTTGAGGTAAGGTGCAACCTGTCCCCTAGGTGGATGATGGTTACATGAACTGCGAAGTGACAGAGTAAACACTTTTTGGGAACCTGGAATCTTGCACGATGTCTTCCTGTAGACCTGACCTCTGTGTGGCACAACTTCATAGTTTCGACGTGATGGACAGACAAAGTGACTATTGTTTCTTAGGTCATTATCACCCCCCCCCCCCCCCAACCAATTTAAAATTATGAGTGAGCCCTTCAGGGGACACAATATCGCTCAATTGAGCGCTCTGGCATTCATAAGCGAAGAGCAAATTATAGTCAAGTAGCAACTTACTCCACTTATAGTTTGGCACATCCCACGCACCTGGTCGGAGAGGGGGGTGGGGGTATGTTAAAACCAAATGTTAAATTCTACTCACAATAGAACTCCGGAACTCTTTTCAGCAATGAGTTGATATCCCCTCGTTCTGGACTTTCAATGTTGAGACATTTATAAAAGAACTTTCCCTATAGTAAATCTATATGTAAAACTTTGGTCCCTAATTGGCAGCCCATTACCCCGGTGTCATTGATTTAAACTCTGAATTCTCCACACCTTAATAAGGTAGACTTTTCAATATAAAATCTAATCAGGCTCCGTTGTCTGCGATAGAGACCTCCTACACCTTGTTCGGTCGCTCTTGGGAGAAGATTACAGATAATTTTTATATAGGATTTTCATATATCTATTAATTATGCTCAATTTTGTTCCCTTACTTGTTCTCT
>CAJDSM010155515.1:0-12895 GCA_903981925.1 Ostrea lurida
ATTGAATAAAAACATTCATCTATCAATGCCTCCAAGTATTTATATCAACATTTTATATTTTAAAATTGACACCAAAAATCAGTGACTTAAATCAAAGTTTATCATGTATCTTTTCAAGGTATTCCCAAAATTTTAGGGAGGGGTAACTAGAGGTTGTGGAACCCAGTTAATCACATCTGAATAACTTTAAGGGTATGGTCGCTAATGAAGATGTACGTGCTGGAGCCAATATTTTGTAACATAATGATAGTTTTCGTCGGGTTTCTGTTGAGAATGTATGGGCGTCTGCAAATCACGTGAAAAGTCGCTGGAGAGCCTCTTCGTTGTGAATGCAGTGCTTTATCATACACAAACATCTTCCGGATCAAGACCTTGTGCATCTTGGTCTTTGTTTAGAAGAGGGTCAGATTACCAGTGAAGAGGCTTCCATCACTTCTAGTGTTAAGGAAAACACCCTAATCAGACTGTTGAAAGGCGTACTGCAATTAACGATGAGAAGAAAACGCTGAAAAGTGTTGAGACCAGAACGCATCCTTGTTTTATGCAAAGCTTCAAAGGTAAAGTTTCCGAAGATGATTCCTCAAATTTAACACATTCTATGACGACAAAACCTGAAGTAGATTTATCAGGAACAACCCTGAATCTAGTCAAGCGTTCCTGCAGTGCTGTCACTGACTTTTTGCAGTCTTCAATCGAGGACACCAATGGATTCGTCTTGGTTGTAGGCATACCTTGCTGCAAACAAGGGAATGAACAGCATTACAGGTAGCTGCTTGTGACAATCATGTGATCGTACTGGAGCAGATGACGAGATCTGGAGTGCATCTAGAAAACTCTACGGCAAGGTTTGGTTGAGAGGAAGGTATTTAAGTGATTCTGGGGTCGCAGAAACGACAAAGCTCATATAGCCGCTGTTCGTTTCCCTTGGACGTTAACTTACCAATGTCAAATTGTCCTATGCAGCGGGGCCAGAAACTATGCTTTCTGCCAACGCGGGTAAACAGATGCTCATCGCTCTGACTTTAACATTAAATTCTTTATAAAATACATCCTTTAATTCTGCAGTTGAACAAAATGTGGGGTTCACATGCAAATGACTTTTGTGGGTCCAAAGGAAATTATGAGACAGGAGAGAGCATCCTTACTGTACCCTGTGTAGGAGCTTCAGTGGAAGAAGGGATAAAATTGCTGCTGCTGCTGCTGACGGAGAGATGTATCACATTTAGATCGGCGATGCTGATGTTGTCTTGCGGTCGACAATGGCAGCATTCTGGTGTCGTCATCTAGGTTGAATGTGGTCGGAAATATTAGAACACGTCGTCTTGATGTCCAGTCCAGTGACTTATGTTTCTTGTTCTTTCTTTGCTTTGTGCAGTGCGTACAACACCTTTTTTCTAAGTTCCAAATGCAGAGAGTCTGTCGCGGCTCAACACTGTAGTGACTGAGGATTCTTTTGGTTGAGTCAGTGGTGGTATTTAACCAATATTTTGTGGACGTGTACGCACTATAGAGGATCATGTATGTGACAGGTTTAGGACAAGGCCTTCTATGAGTCCCTTGCAGAATGTCCTAGGACCCAGAGGAACCACGTTGGCGTGGTGTCCGCTCGAGAAGTATTACATAAGGCTCACTGATGGAGGCTATGTTCTGAGCGGAGACTTATACATTTGTGATGTACATGTATATCACTTGAATTATGTTTACGATTTTTATCCATGGAACATATTTGCTGTACTAAACATTGTATTTTGCATAATTTGTACAGTTGAAGACTTTATTTTTGATACTTATTTATGAACAATCTAATACCTTCCATTGTTTTACTGGTGAACACGTTTTATCAACATTTATTAAATTCACTCAAATTATTTTCTCAATGGTCCATGAATGAAAACAAAAGTGCAATGAAGATAAAAATTCTAAATTTGAACTCATTTTGCCAATAGCGCCATTATAGTGTCCCTATGTTGATAGTACTTTTGATATCATTTAGTGATGCTGTTTTAGAAATCGAGTACTTTCATATGTATTTATCATTTTCATTCATATGTCGTTTGCCTGATCACGATAATGGGATCACGGCGGGTGTGACCGGTCGGCATGGGATATTTACTCCTCCTAGGCACCTGATCACACCTTTGGTGTGTTCAAGAGTCCGTGTTTGCCCAATTCATGTTTTGTATTCTATTTGAGACTTACGAGATTGATCATTGTTCGTTATTTTTGCCTTTGTACAACAAAATACTGTGCATTTAGTGTGTATTATTAAACGTGACACATAATATACATATCTTGAATAATGATTAAACATTTCAGATCCTTTTATTTGTTGAGTATAATTATCTTGATTACACTCAAGTCAGATCATAAGTATACATGTATCGGTGATACGGATTGTTCTTAGCTCTTTTGGTCATTCAATATATCCAAACCCAATCCTTTGGATCGCTATCATTTTTTGCTAACTTTTGAGATAAGAAAATCTTGCTCCTATTACATAAGCGTAGTCATTGCTTTATCCTAAGACCGCGAGTCTTAGTAGCCCCTTTCAAATTATTAGTGATTGATCCTTGTAAAAACGTTCAGCATTTAGAAATAATATCGTTCCTGTTGAGGGGGGGAGGAAAAAGAGATGTGGAAGATTGGGAAAAAAAAACGGGAAATCGGCCACCGTATACTCACCGGTAACTGAGTTTGTTTTGGAAACTTTTTTTTCAAAAATTAAAAAAAAAAACCAATATTAGGCAATATCAGATTTACATTTTACCCAGCCAGTAAAAAATCACCAAAAAAAAAAAAAAAAAGTTCTACTATCTGACACCCATATCGCTGAAGAAGGGAGAAAAGAGGAGAAAATTGCCCGGAACAAAAAAAAAAAAAAAAAAAAAAAAAATGGAAAAAAATAATAATAATATGAGAAAATAATTTAATGTTGTTGTTGTTGAGAGAGAAAATTTACTTTCAAGCATTGATTTCAGTTAATTTTGAAAATTGGTTATGCTTACTTTGAATTTAAACCAGTGCAATGAAAAAGGAAATGTTTGAATTCATTGCTAACTGTATTCCAATACTCATGAATAGTACATTACAATACTCATGCAAATAGGTACATTTTTTCTCCTTTCAGTTACAATACATAATCTGGTACTCCTATTGTTCACTGATTTATTTCTTTTTTCACAAATGTTGCATGAAATAATTGTTGAAAATAGTGTTGATCACCTTGCCTTTGTCAATTATTTGGAATTTAAAAATTAAGAGTGCTACTTTTGAAAACATTCAACTAATGATGATATCTAGAAGCTTTTCTTCAAAACGGCTAGACATCCTCCTTGAATTACAATCCGTTTCCAAACCGAACACCGTAGAGCAGACCTTAATCGACATTCTCAACTATCGTTTCACCGTTCCCCTATGAACATGGCCTGCTTACGTTGATTTGTGTGCTTTCAGCACAGTTTTGATAAACAATCGGCAGATTGTTGTTACATGTAGGGGTTCTACTTCAGTTTACCCTTATCAAGGTTGTAATGTACATATTTGTACAACACATTTGATCTATTGCGCTCTTCTTTCCACCCGTAAAGTCGTATTCCAATACAGACAACTAAGCCTACAATAAATAAAAGATAGCAGCTACCACGAAACCTGGAAATACATAATTCTTCAAACGAAAAACAGTTTTCATGTAAGCAAGATCAGGTTTAGGTTCTTCCGTCTTGGTGGGATGGATGAATTAAAAAAGCATCGGCTTAAGTTAATATGTACCATGCAGTACGGTCAAACAATCATGAGCGATGACGAGGTAGGAGAAAATAGGAGTTGACATTTAGAAAATCTATAATGGTCAAAGTAAGTTAATAGGCGAGACTGCATGAGGTAAATGCAGCGGAGACTCCCAGGAGGTTGGTAGGGTGTTGGGAGCGATATGACATACTGATCAACCGATAGATAAATCGTCCCCTTCTTATTCTTTTGTTGCTTGATTGATTGTATATTTGTTTTAACGTTTCTCAAGAGAATATTTCCAATCATATGGAGACCATCACCATTGCATGGTGAAAGGGCTGCAAGATATTAGGCCTTATGTTCGGCGCTTACAAGCCTTTTGAGTCAGGGAGGGATGCAGATTTATTCGGTCCACACCTGTGTGATACGGGCCTGCAGTTTATTCACGTCTCATTACGACGTCCGCGCTTACAAACACTGATAAAGGGTGACTAAGGACTTATTCTAGACAATCCCCACGGATGGTGATTGCCTGGATTTACGTTTCAAAGTTGTATTGTTTTGTTTTAAGCTGTATTTTATGTACAACTTACAATGTCACTCGGTAATGTATATTCATGACACGACAATATCAAATTCTCTGTAAATCAACACTAATGTGTACAATACAATATACATGATAAAATTTATATTAAAAATTCCGTTTGAAAAACAGGTCCTTTTGAAAGGTACTGTGAACAATCCTAACATTTGGTTTTTTTTAAAATCCTATTAAAATAATTGTGTGAAATTTGTCTTCTTTCCTCCATTGCCGTTCCTTCCCAGAAATGCTTCATAATCTTACAAACCTGAGTACATTGGCCAAAGACTGAACAGTCCCTTTATTAACCAAACTGTCACCAGACCACATAACCGTACTTGGATAGATACCACCCTCTGGGAAAATAAAAAATATGTTGGTTCATCTGTGGTTTCCTCGATCGGAACCTATATTCAAAAACACTTCTTTGGTTATGATGAGTATTATAATGGTTTGTGGATGAAATAGTGTTTGATTACTTTTTTACCATGTAAAATGATTTTTAAGAATTTGAATCTTATTTTTATACAGTACATGCACACCATTCTGTTTAAACAATCTTTCTGCTTTGCATATAAAATATTTCCAATATTATTTATTATGAAACTTGTGAGACCTTATGACCTATCGCTCTTTAACAGGTGCTTTCTCTATTTCTTTACACTTATCTAATGTGATATTCTTATATATCTTTTGTGTCACTAAAATTTAATATTAACGAACCACGGTTCTTAAAAGCTATATTTCATTCGCCCTATCTATATCTCTAAGCTTTGGGACTCTAGTCGTGATTGTTTATATATATATGGATTGAAGAAAATACTATTTAAACGATTCCACAAGACATACTGCAGTTTTAGTATAAAACTATTGAACAGACACACGAATTCATATTCCTCGGCGATCATTCCGTCTTCTAAGACCGTAGCAAACTTGAGTTTTTCCCTTTTCAACTTCAACAAATATCAAATCAACTATGAAAGAAATCACCTTCATGAGAAATATATTAATGTAATTTGTCTATATTATTAGACTGATTTTATTTATTTTTTGTTAAATTATAACTTAACGATGTCAATTACATGAAAGATGGAAATGTTTTTCCAAAATATTACAACTCAATAAATAACCTGCATAGTTGCTATAACTACATGATTGAAAAAGTAGATATTACCCAAGCAGCTTTCGTTTTAATGTTCATTGTATAAATATATCACATGAAGCAGATAAAAATATTGTGTATATCTTTTGCAAGACTTAACGAATCATGACTTTTTATTCTTGGATAACTTTTCTGCGAAACCAAAGTGATATTTCCTTTACAACACAACACAATAACAACGTCTGACTTGCGTAAATATATAAAATACAGAAAAGACACATCTATATTATATTTTAAAACTTCGAAAACAAAAGTAATATATTGTTCGTCAGGTGAGCCGTACCGTAGTATGATCACAAACAAAAGGAGGCGAAGTTTAGAGGGATGATAAATTTTTTCCAACCCTTTTGTAGGGGGAAATAAAAAATGCTAATCTAGTTTAGTTTGGCATAACCATGTTCTTTATCGGATTTATTTATATTTTGTATTTATGGGGAGTCATACTGTTATTTCGGAGATATCTCTCTATGCTATTTTCTTTTGAGTAAGTGATGGAGAGTGTTCGCCTACGATACTTTCCCAGACAGGAGATGCATTTACCAAGGACGATGTTAGGCTGATGGACGCACTATGTATGCTTATATACAACGCTCTTGGTGATTAAATCCGTTTTCTTCCGTTTGCTTTATAAACCACTGCAATACGCTTCAGACAAAACATTAATGAAGGGGCGAAGGGCAATCTGTCTTTCATTGTGAAAGAAATAGGAAGGTCGACTCCTCCTACCTAGATCCTAAGCGACAGACACAAAAGCCTTATAATTTATCCCTACGTTGATGATAATAGCTTACATCCAATATTTCAATAAGAATTCTAATCTAGAGAGCAAACGGCACGGTAGCATAGTATATCTATGAATATAAATCCGGGAGCAAAGGTACGATATCGTTCTGACATCGGAAAACGGTAATTAAACGTGAATATTTTGTCATATTCGAAAAATCCGTCGGGTGCAATTAAAAATTATATCCTATTATGTAGAATGGAATATGTAAACAGATGATGTAGGCTATTAACTCATGGGATGTTATACAAAGCATAGCCGACACCGTTATGACCTTATATGCCGTTTTCAGTCTCCATTTGAGGTTTGCAAAATTTTCAAAAAAAATCAGCACCCCTGTCACAAACAACAAAAAACAAGTCTTAAACTAATGTCAAACTGGCCATGGTATTAAAAAATTTCATATAAACTAACACGTGACTTAGATTCTAGCCACGAGATATTGATTTTTTGGAAATTGGTTTTCGTTCACGAATGCGGTGCTTACTATTATTCAGAATGAAAAAAAAACGCCAAAACAATAAATATATTCTCGAATAGAATAAGTGAAGCAAAAGATATCGACAGACGATGCTAGCATCTCGTAAAGAGTTCACACATTAAATAGAATGCAAAGAGGGATTATGGCAAAACACGGACTCCTCAAGGACGCCACCAGACGTGGGGTTTCGGTGCCTAGGAGGAGGTAGTGAGCAATACACTGGTTAGATATCCGTGTGTTTTACACGCCCACTCGATTATGCTCCATTTAGGTGATTGCGAATGTCTATAGTTGTAAACGGAACTACAATTCGTAGTTGTTCACAAGAGACATGTAGTTGAAATAATTTATGCAAGATATCAAAAAAAAAAAAGTTCAAAAAGTAAAATTTTTTTTGGAAAACGAAAGTAGACCTTTAATTTTTGACAAGAAAGTGTTGCACAAAAATTCAATGGTAAAAAGCTATCATCTACAGACATTGGTCAATCCTCCTTCGAAAAATTCATTTTCCAACCTCAAAAACAATCGTATAAAACACTCGCGGACAACGAAAAAAACCGGGGGAAGTTGATATCCCTCGAAACCGGAAGATGAGCTTATTGTCAACACACGAGGACAGCATTAGATCTCATATATAGGTACTACTGGGTCTCATAACTGAGAGCTAGAACTATATACTTTGCTAAAAATCATATGCGACACATAAGAATATTCACGAAATTCAACGTTGCGTCTTGGTTTGCTGTTTAAATCGTGATTATGCGTAGAATTAGATAGAACCGCCTGACAAACAAATCAACATAATGTGAACTAAGATAAGTAGCTAGACCATCCAAATTTTTCCAACAACATTATCTCACTAATCGAGACGTACATTTCTCTATGGCTAGACAGAGGGCGTCAAGATACCTTAACTAGAAACTCATTACGGTAATGAGAAGGTCTTCATCTGGTACACTTTCGTACTTCAAAAACTGGCTTGTGAAAGACCTATCCCATAGTAATATGAGAGTATGATTTTACTGGATTAAAGTGTCTCAGTGTACTGACACTTAGTAAACCAATGAGAAACTAACCGAATAAGCACAAACTCTTTATATAATGTACTCAGATATATCTCTCAGAGTAAAATATGACATTCAGTGATTGAAATGGCGACAGGTATTAATGATGACATGTTTACCGCTGCTGTCTTATGTGCGTATCAGCAGACCGCGAGTAAACGTCGTAAACGCGCTTCATTAAGTAGTTGATACTGCGTGGCCCAGTTAGACACCGTTTAACACCTCGAAATATGGCGCGGCTGGATAAAATCGCGCTTGTAATTATTTGATATATTGTCAAAAGGAGACTTAATAAAAATTGACCTCTGGTTTAGATTTGAAAAGAAACAGATATCTAACAATATCGATTACTTTTTTCGTCAACCTATCACTCACCGCATACGAACACGGAAGTCTGGACATTCGCGAAAATTAATATTCTAAGGCCCATTAGTACTCTTGTCTAAATGTCTAACGTGCTATCATCCCTGCAGAGTTTGGAAAGGTCTGTACGTATTATCTCGTTTTGAGAAAATTTGGACAAGAACTACAAATTAAATCCTTGCTGAACAGTCGCTTCATTGAGTAGTGATTCCGGTGCTGCGTGACACCGAGCCTAAACAGCACATACAGCGTAAAGCGCTTCCATTCAAGTATGATCCGGCGTGACAACGTAACACTACATACCGCATAAAACGCGCTTCAATGAGTAGATCCGGGCGTGACACGTAACACTACATACAGCTAACGCGCTTCATTAAGTATGATCTGGTGTGAACCGGATACGTATCATCCACCATGACATGTGTTAGTTTAAGAAAAAAGCAAGAAAAATTGATTTCCTAAACTGATAAGCAGATCTACTCCTAAATTACAGAAAGTGTGGTTCGTCAAAGATACAATTGTTAAGCAGTTTCGCCATGACGACCGTATATCTATACTATTTACTCCGTTTTATCTATTCAATGATCTATATTGTCTCTACTCTGGTTTATGTATCTCTATTCTATATATGTGACTGCTATTACTCCTATTGTGCATTCTAGATATCTCATAATCTCCTGGGTGTCCTATGTCCGTGTATTGCGCTCTATACTCTTGTTTTTGTATTTATTATTATATCTTTATCTGAGAATTTTATCATTTGATCTTTATTCGGATTCTCCTTGCCTTTACAGTGATAATTCCTTTATATGAATCATATTGTATTTCGATATTTTAGCGTAGTACGTGCAATTTATGCCCCGATTTTCTATCCTGAATTCTCCATAATAAGATCCTGATATCAATTTATCCTTTCGGCATCTGAGTCATCATCGCATTTGTAGATCAAGGCTTTACCTCGGAAGAATTGGGCCAAATGAATGCTTGTTTAATATCAGTCATCCAAATTAGTACATTGTCATTGGTAACAAGTTTATATAGAACTCATGAACGTTACAGATTTTTTACGTCAAGAACATCCTCGATTCTCCGCCACACATACAGGAATGCTATTTTTTTGTGTTGTTTATTTTTTTTTTTTTTTTTTGTTTTTTTTTTTTTTTCATTTTTTTTTTTTCTGTGTTTTTTTTTTTTTTTTTTTTTTTTTTTTTTTTTTCTTTATGTTTTATTTTTTTGTCTTTTTTTTTTTTTTTTTGTTTTTTTTTTTTTTTTTTTATTTTTTTTTTTTTTTTCTTTTGTTTTTTTTCTTTTTTTCTTTTATGTTTTTCTATTTTTTTTGTTTTTTTTTTTTTTCTTTGTTTTTTTTTTTTTTTTTTTGTTTTTTTTTTTTTGTTTTTTTTTTTTTTTTTTTTGTGGCAATTTCAAACACAGTTCTATGAAGATTGGCTGAAACTAAGAATATAGATCAGGATAAAATACTGAAACACTTCATTTGGTAATGAATTACAAATTGTAAGACCTGAGATCCATACGCTTATAAAATCTCAGTAAAGTTCTTAGCTATTGTCACTTTTGAAGATGAAATTACACGAGTTGTTAAAATACTGTTTATCAGTAAATATAATTGGCGAATTAACTATCGTGATAAACGTAATCATGAATCGCTCCGAAACATATACAAAGTCGACATGTAGGGCCACACCGACCTTCGACAAAAGTCGAAGGCAGGATCAGCGCCATGGAGGAGTAAGCACTCCTCTGCTGACCGTACACCCCAGCGTGAGCCCTTTGTCGAAACAAGTAAAGCGGAGTTACCCGTCGTCAAATTTAGTTCGAAAATGACAGATCTACAACGGTTAAATGAAACAAATAAATCATACGTATGCCTTAATTGCCTCTAATGTATAATTTTGTAATCGCAATTCCAAACGACAGTCTCAATTTAGGCGATCCGTAGAATTTGCGAAATCATGCCATTTAAACGAGAAACTTATCAACTTGCAACATCACCCTTTTTAGTTAGTAGTTTGGCCTCGCTTGAAAAAGTCCTCAAATACGCTGCGATGCTCTTGTGTAATATCTAATCAACTGGGAGACATACACCATAAGAAGGTGTTAGTGGCACATTACATAAAAAAGGAAATTTGAACGATTGCAAAGTTAAAGTCATCACGTTTATCATATAATGTGGTTCCCAGTCGCTATCAGAGTCATTAAGAAAAACTATCCAAATATGGAACAGATATGTCAGATTCTGTTGGTGTCCTTTATTTCGAGTTCGTCTGGATATATCATATGAACATAATTATGAAATTTCTGATTGTTATTGAAGGACATAATCAGTATATCTATATGTAAGGTTGAATGACAAGGCAAGTTTTTTGTCTTTATCGCGTAATAGTTTGGAACAAATTCTGGTTCGTATGAATATAAATAAGTAAATCTGCCAATAAGGGGCACAATTTGTGTCCACAGGAATACCAAACAGAATTGTTCGAAGACATGGTCTCCAAAGACTACATAATGCTGATTGATAAGAACCTAAGCATGCTCGTTAATATCTACTCAGGGTACTTATGTGTACAATTAGAGTGGTTTCTAACAAAATATGTTCTTGTTTCCCAACGACCCGGAAACTTCTATTTTGCGGGTGCCGTTGTTGTTAAAAAGCAATTATCTAAATCTGAAAAACATAGATTTTAATTTTTCATGAGGAATTGTTGTATAAAGTGTAAGAGAAATCTACTTTTTGATGCAGTCAGTTTTAGAAAAATCTCGCTGACTTGAAGTTTATAAAAGCTCTTTAGAGTTTGTAGATCCACATTGATTGACACCACTTCTGGAATATGTAGTAAACAGTATCTCTGAAGTGACACTTTTACAGCTGATTAGTTTAGTGAGTAGTTTATAAAGCGATTCCATAATATATGTATAGAAAGCGGGCTAGTATAAATGCTACATCACACGATGGTCCTGATGCTTGTTGTTTTTATCGCATTGACAACATACCATTAGACTCTAAATCCTCCGCAACAGAAGAAAGCAAACTACATGAATTAAAAGACAAGCAACCTATAGATAAAACTCTAACACATATATCATTTTCAAATTATTCGTCAATCACCATATTTATGTAGCAATATTCCATCATCACCTGCATATGGTTGTGTATGTCTCTCAACTTATTCGATACGCAAGAGCTTGTTCTGCGTATGATCAGTTTTGAATCGAGGCAAGCTACTTACGACAAGTCGTTGTTGCAGGGGTTCAAACAGTCACGTTTAAAGGCAGCATTTCGTAAATTTTATGGTCGTTAACAATTTATTTTACCAATATGACCTACCATTGAGTCAAATGCTGTCGATGAGTTTCATAGCCATTGTTAAGCCGTTTTTTTCATCACACTGATTTGACTACGGATTGTTCGTTTACCTGATCCAGAACTATGGTTCACGGCGGGTGTGACCGGTCAACAGGGGATGCTTACTCCTCCTAGGCACCTGATCCCACCTCTGGTGGGTCCAGGGGTCCGTGATGCCCAACTCTTGTTTTTGTATTCTATTTAGGACTTTCCGAGATTGATCACTGTTCGTTTTTCTTTGCCTTTACATTCAAAACATCATCAGCTGATTTTCAACCCTTCGTTATGTCCATTGACACTGATACATGTACATCCCAACGTTTGATAGACGTTGGGTTTTGATTGCTGCTAAAACTTAAAACGACATGGTACTGGTATTTAAATTAGCAAACAATATTATAATCAAATCTCGCCCTTTATACGATGTATGCAACAGAGCGTACATGGCATATCCAGAATTTTTTTTAAAGAGGATCGCAACCCAAGTTTGGTACCCTTTCTTTCCACAAAATGGCTTTGAAAAGATCAAATTGGCAAAATTTAACTTTTTGTTTAAAGGTTCAACCATAGTAGGGGTTCCAACCCATACCCTTCTAAATGAGCCGCTGTTCCGTGGCTGATGGATTACCTTTTTCGACATTACAAGTACTTCTCTCTACTAGTTTGCGACCCACCATCAATCACTGATAATCTGTCACTTGAGTGCCGCAAAATCCCAATTTATAACTTTACATGTAATTAACAACCACCCACAAACAGTTGCACGAAAATCTACTTTGTTTGTATAACAGTATATACACATGTAATCAATGAAGTGATATTTTCTGAATAATTTGTATTTACTGGTTGATTGATTTTCGTATCGGTAACAACATTGTAACTACAAAGATAATATATATTGAATACTTTATTGTCAAAATACTCTATTGTTGTGATTCATGAATCCGGTTGTTTTGTATTGGTGATAAAGCGTTTACGACATTCGGTTCTTTATTTTGTATATATCTACTTAGGATTTTGCTGCAGATACCCTGGTGTTCTTGAACTAATGGCAGGGTCATTGACCACCAATTAAAGTATTCATTTGAGGAGGGATTGGGTCATTGTCCAACTTAATCCGAACACAGTCACATCGAAATAAAAACTTCAATAGTACTAATTTCATCAAACGTGTTATCAACTCTAAAAAGCTTGATTACATATATATAGCGAACATGGATAAAGTACAATCTTGCTTGGTTCAGTTTCTATTCCGCCAAGTCATTTGTTTTGCGGTCCCTTTGAGAATTGCAGACTTTAGCATGACAATGTCTATTTGTGAACAAAAACCTCGATTTTCAAAGTTTCACCCGAAATACTATGGCTCATAAT
>CAJDSM010155518.1:60-26474 GCA_903981925.1 Ostrea lurida
TCATATTTCTTTGAAAAATTATAGAATATTTAAAAAAAAAAGTTATATTCGAACACAAGATTAAAAGGCTATCTGCATCTGTAAAAGCAGAATTTAGATATGATAAATAGATTACAGTTTTGAAATTTTTTTGNTCATATTTCTTTGAAAAATTATAGAATATTTTTAAAAAACTAAGTTATATTCAAACACAAGATTGAAAGGCTATCTGCATCCGTAAAAGCAGAATTTAGATATGATAAATAGCTTACAGTTTTGAAATTTTTTTTAAGTTTGCGAATATGAACTGCAACACTTCACGCGCTTCATGACGTATGAAGTGCCATAGTGCATATACCTTATGTATTGTTAAAATTTTAAATTTATTTCAAAATATCTTATTACAATTTCAAGATTATGTATCATTAAGGTAAAGAAATGCTTAGACTTAAAGGAGATGAGCGGCGAAGACGGGCCGAATGCCTATATTCAAAAACATTCGCGTGTGAATTTGGCCGGGCGTACAAAATTACCTGTGCCCTGTTTCGTAAACCTCTGTTCAAAAAAAGATGCCAAGCTTCGTGAAAGAAATATATCAAATCAACACAAAATTTAAAGCGTGATTGAGTTTGTTTATTTTAGATACTTCAACTAATCACATAATTTATTAGAATCGGTCTCAAATACACTAGCTTGTATAATGAATGCTTGAAGTGAATTGTTGTTTCATGGCACGGAGTGTATTAATACGCTGATGGTTTGAGTACCGGAGATAACATATCACTCTGCAGTCTGTAGGCGCAGTACCTTACAGTGCGAGTGCCAGATTTATATTGCCAGTACAAACACTGTTAACACAGTACTTTATCCAAAGGTCCACAGAATGTAAAGGGTAGTGTTGTGATGCCTCGATACAATTTCAAATAAAATGTAAAATAAATAAATGTTATAATTATATTCATCCTTCATGTTTTCGAAAATTATTACAAATGAAAAAAAAATATATGCTGTAATTCATCCAATAAAACTTTAAAGATTTCCAGAGCAAGATTCTAACCATCAATGATTACACACTGGAAATTTGCTACAAATGTTTTAACTGACTATATATGCTACGAGGAATAGCGTACAAGCACTAATTTCTCTTAGTAAGAAGNCTGTAATTCATCCAATAAAACTTTAAAGATTCCCAGAGCAAGATTCTAACCATCAATCATTTGCTAGTTCCTACTTCTAGAAACTAAATAGCGTATGCACTATATGGACCTGCAAATTTTTCATAGTAAGAAAAATGGTTTATTGGGGGAAGTTTGTTTCTCATATACAGTGGGGTTTGATTCCAATAATTGGATTGCAAAATTTTAACTCTATCTACCAATTAAAACATGGAGAGTTGATCCACTCAATGCCAAATATAATACATGATTTAATTATTGTTTTCTATACATGTTAGTACATGGCCATTCTGTAGAACATCAAAATGCAACATTGTGATTTATAATGACATTAATTAATAAACTGATAATGACGAAATATTACATTAAAATACAAATTCTCACTGTGGGCATTTGGCCCGACTTCTTTGAAAAACTTCGCCGCTCATCTTGTTCAGAAGACATTTATTCAAATATTAACTGTTTGCATGTGCCAACAAAATCTTCAACTAAACCTTTCGTTTTGTCTTGCAGTGCAGCAGTGTTTCTCTAAAGGAAATAAGACGGTAGACGGGCTGGTGTTTTTGTGTAATTCGTGTGTCATCACCACAGATCTCGGAGTAGACCACTGGCCGCGACACATTACCGAGACTACGTGTCAGGGCCCGGACACCACTTGTTTAAACTACCATAGCAATCCGGCAGAAGTTGATCCCCCGCCAAACATGCCGTGTAAATATATTTTACAGTTGCGATTTATTCGAATAATAATTGATATATATTTTTTTTTTTACATGTATGCATTTACTGGGTGTTTCTTTTCTTTCTTTTTTTTCCCTTGAAACCCTCTTTATATTTCTTTGATGTTTGGTCTGTATACCGGTCAACAGGGGATGCCTGATCCCACCTCTGGTGTGTCCAGAGGTCCGTATTTGCCCAACTCCTGTTTTTGTATTCTATTTAGGACGAACGAGATTGATCACTGTTCGTTATTTTTGCCTTTACACGTAGTTGTTAAAGGGGAAGTTACGTAAACCCTCGCTGCTAATTATTTCGCCTTTGATTTATAAACCTAAAGTTTGAAAATTGTATTATTTTCATTGCTCTAAATACTGACTAATGATACATTTGCCATATCACATACATGTACATAATTATTTTACTAAATCTAAATAACAATTTTTATTTAATAGTGAAAAAATAATTTGCACTAACATGAAATAGCGTTATTACTTCTGGTTGGATGGTTCGTCCGTACCCGGGGTTACAATAAGACCACTTAACTGATCTTGATTTGATTCGAATTATACACGTAATACCATGTATACTATAACGTTTATAACGTTAGTACGAACAGTGGAAATTTCTGAAAAGTAGGAATATTCTCCCCATGCAAAGTTCTTTACTGCTATTGGCTTGAGATTTAGACTCTTAAAGAGGGTTCTAGGGTGGCGTTTGAAGTATGTCAATTTTTTTGGGAATGTATTTTTTGATTTCTACATTGAAAGAGAATCGGAAATTAAAAGGAAAAATTTTGGTTTTCATGCCTGTTTTCGAGCTACAGTGTTTTAAAGCATGACCCTTTTGCACTTTAAATTTTACTCAAGATTTATTCATTTAAACTCAATTTTCGTTCTGTGGTTTTAACAAAACATTAAGGATACAAATCAATAATTTACATGAAATGATACATAATAATGTCTTTTTACAATAAAGATATAAAAAAAGATTTAATACTTGTAGTGGAAATAAATAATTACCTTTCTGCACTTTGATATACGGAGAAAAACTCATGATATCGAAATTTCAGAGTTAAAAAATACATTTTAGGAGTTGATGTTCCAATTTCTTAAATTCACGTAATATTCAAAGTCTTGTCTCAAAATGTAAACTGAAACTTTAAAAAGTAGAGGTTCGCGGTCAAATTTTTAAAATATTGGCCAAAATACTGCAATTTTTGCACAGATTTGGTTTAAATTGAATTGGACTTTTTAAATGAATATGTATTCATCGTTTGTAAAAAATACCTCAACAAAATAATAAATAACATACTTTAACTAGTCCAAGGCCTCATCTACTTGTATCATTAATTTTAAAACTAATATACGAATTAGGGACATAAAAATAGAAGGTGGTATTGGATGAAATAGAACTGTAAATCAGTTTTTGATTAATCAATCCTTCCGCCACAAAAATATAGTCCCTACCAAACCTTTCAAAAATTAATTGACACAAAAATTTTTCAAACTGGACAGGGGTTCAAATTGTAAATGTGTAATATGTTGCACCGATGGGCGTCAGCATTGAACCAGTAAATAATTAGTGATAGCGTCCTGCGCAGTTGTTCTCAAAAGCTCAGCCTACAACATCCTTTAAAGGCTTTTCTTAATATTCTTTTTTCTTTTTTTGTTTTTTTGGTTGGAAATTCTGATTTTTCGAAATGTGTCACATTGCGATCACCAATTTAGGAAACAATTTATGAGCAATAGTTTCTAAAAGACATTGACAAATGTCACCAACATTAAGTATGCCATCTTTTACTTACCAGAATCGAGCGTAGCTGTTACGAGTCATCCTTCACATGACGTTTCATATAGACATGAACATCATCGACAGGTGAGCTACAACCAAGCGATAGAGATTTCCTACACGCAAAAGACAAGAGCTTCGAAGGAGGTATGTGTTCTGCGGACTTCGACACCCAGACGAGCAAGAAACTGCTATCGAGATTTTTCTATCAGGCTCAGTTAAGCAACACTGGAAGAAGAGAAGAAAGAAAAAACTGTTTGACACAGTCTGAGGAATTTTCCTATACAGACCCGCGCTTATTTCTCACTTCCGGTTAAATTGCGTGAATGGATTGATGGTGCAAAAGGTTTGGATCAAAAGTGTTCTTTTCAGGTCCTTCGGATATACATCGAGACACATTATTAAAATCGCTGCAATACTTTCGTATATTTATCATGTTCTTTCCACTTCCATTAACCAATATGTCTTTGTAGACCGATATTAGCTAAATATAACTTCTACATTCTCTTGTCTTTCCTTTCAACCAATCTCTAAAGTTGGAATAACATGAAGCGAGTTTGCATTAGAATGCATAATAATGCAAGTGTATAAATCTTATGAACTCTTATTCACAATGAGAATACTGAAACTCAACAAATGATAAGATTATAATTTGTATTTTGGTTTTCTGTGTATACGTACACAACAGTTAGTCCCAGAAAGGTCGTAACATAGTCCCAAAATTAAACCAAAAACACACATGTCCCAAGTTGTTTTCTTCCACGCGTGTTGAAAGATAGCACTACATGTACGACCATTTCTATTTGTACTCCTAACATAACTACGAAATATTGTAAAGGAAAGTTACATAGCCTAGTATCTATTCCTTGACTTGCATATACGTAATTCATTTTGACAAACCACTCGACACCATTAAAAGGAGTGTGCAATTTACTCAATACCAGACAAAAAGTAATATCCTTGTCGTGAAGAGAGTTCAGGTTTTGTTTATTTCGAATATATAAAGAGGTTTCCCCCGAATTTAACTTTTCCATTAGGAACTTAATCTATTCTTTTTAAAAGTTTGTTTCTTGTTAGCGAGTATAAAATTTAAAAAAGTATGCAACCTAAATTGCATAAAGAGTGTACTACATTAAAACAAACAAACATGTCAATTACATTTCGTGTATTTACCTAAAAGATTTCACTAAACTGTACACAGAATTTCGCGATTTTCTAACTATCATTCCACGCTGAATATTCGACTGTTATATACAAAACTTTATTTCATTGCAAAATAACGAATTGTATACAGATTGGCCATAGACGATACCCAACTCAATCCACATATGTGAACAATGACGCGCAAAAGATGCAAAGCTCTGCATTTGTTTGGTTTTCACTTAATATAATAACACACACCTTCTCATCTAATCCGTATATATTATTTTTCAAACTTTCGACCTTAAAAATAAAACCGAACCTCAATGACGAATCCCTAATTAGTAAGAAAATTGAAAATTCTACCTAGATTCTTGAGGAGGTTTATAGTTGCTCAGATCGTAAAGCAGAACATCATAACAGCGAACCAATTATTTCAGCCTATTCGATCCATTTAATGCACGAGTGATTTGAGAGGAACAAAAGTCAACAACGCTATCAGTTCTAAATTAAGAAGGACCACATGAGTCTGTAGCACTATCCGTGCGGATATGTGCGTAGACAACGAAATACTTCTCAGTTTTGATTGTTTGAACAGAATAAAACTAACCTAGGAACGGTGCCTGCCAAAATGGCAAACGCGAACTCTCTTCCAGATGGCACCCCTCACCCAAAACACACACATATCAGGTACTGGAGCTAAAAATGTTTCGATTTCACCAAATTGCACGAAACAAACCCTCGACAAAGCGCTCTATTTAATTGCTGCAGGAAATACTGGAGAATATTTCCCATTTTCAAACGAGACTGTTCCTCAGTGCAACAAACCAGCTGAAGGAAAAGTCATCAGACCTGGAGACACGAAACCACCCCCAACCCCCCCACCAAATATTACCAAAGTCAGTATCGAATTTTAATCCCAATAATGCCTAGACATTCCACCTGCTTTTGTCTAGACTTCAGTCTTAATAAATGCCCAAGCAGTAAAATTTAATTAATAGTTAATGTGTAGATTATTACTGTAGATTATTACTAAAATATTTTACGCGAGTACTCATTCGAAGACACGTCAAATCGCAGAGACCCACGTAAATTCACAGAATTGTGTGTTTATGAAGTATTTGTTTACATGTATTAGTAGCTAAAATAAAAGCGAAACTAGATTCGATCTTCGATATGCTTAGAACACACAAGAAGATGGAATCTCTCCGATTCGATATATAACGACCCCGATCATGATCTTTTGAAATGTGAAATCAATTATTGTGGAAAAAACAAATAATTGGTGCGAAATAGCTATAAGACTCCTGTATTTTTTTGGAAAATTAGAATAAAGGCATAAAATTAATCGAATTTCAACAACTCCGGTTCTCTTTCGAACACTTTCAAACGGTAAAAATGAACTACCCCAGCCTCTCATAACCCAATGAACTGAACAAGGCACATATAGCATACCACAAGAGGTTCATTTTTGAAATTTTCAGGGGAAAACCCTACCATTTCTGCACTACTTCCCGTTAGGAAATAACCATCAACTTCCGTGGTACAGTATACTTATCTTAAAAAAACAGTGCTTCCTTAATCCAAATTCCTGATACACATTTTACAAAGTTTTAGAAAAATTGAAATTTCTCATATTTTTAGACTACTTCCGGTAAGGACAACGGAAGTGAACGGCAATAATTTGAAATGCGTTGTTTGATGTCTAATTTCTTGCCATTATCCTACATCCCCGAAAATTGTTAAAAGAATACTTTCAATCAATCCGAAAATGACATTCTTGAAAAGGAGGAAACATGAAACCAAACAAAACCTCCTTAGTTTTAAAAATGGTCATCGGCCATATTTTAATCGACCGGAAGTTTATTTCGCAAAAAATATTTTGACGTACTCAAAGTATCATTTTTATCGTGCATTTATATAATGTATAAAAAATGTATGACCACAACACAAATAATCGTCTAAAAATTGTAAAAGCGAGATATATGAACCGGAATAAAAAATCGCGACCCATTTTTGGAGTAGATTTTATCTCGAAAAACCGGATTACCTTTTAAACTTCCGGTACAGTTTATATATTTTCTCAAAACAACATATCAAAACAAGACACCCCAATAATCATAGGTAGGAAATAAATCATTTACTAAACATAAATTTTGAAATTTCACGTTTCTTTTTTCACTAATCCGGTCGTCGCGAAAAACAAACCTTTATAACTAATGCACACCCACAATGTGACGATATATCATTCCTTGAATGTGTTGAAAGACTTCAATTAACTGTAAACCGTTCAGGAGAACCTGGCGAAACAGATATTGCCATTTGTAAAAACGGAAAAATCAACGTAACTCCCGACCGGAAGTGCCAGTTGCAAAATGGAATTAAAAAAATGGAGTCTTAGAAAAAATTTTAATGACAAAATACTTCTCCTAAAAGTTAATTTCATGAAAAAGCCATCAGCCAATTTCCGAGAAATCGCGTGCACAAAATCGGTAAGAAAAGAACAATAATAATAACTAGATTCGATCTTCGTTGCGAGCAACGAGTAGGTCTTCCGAATAATACAATTTATGAGGGAGATATTTGATTGATCTGATTGGTGGAAAAACAAAGGTATAAAATGACTTAGCACATGAGCGTCTTTACTTTTCCAAATTGAATAAAAAGCAAACCTTAAAAAAAAAAAATTAATGGCGAATTTTCAACCGCTATACCGGTATGCCTAATTTTTTTTTACACTTCGGAATGATAGTCGTTAAACTTCACTAACAATGATTGAACAGTCAACACAATTATAACATCTCACGAATATTCAATTTTTCAAAGATTCAACAAGAAAAACGACCCAATTCAAGCACAAACTACTCCTCCCGGTCGGAAGTACTCCACTTCCGGTGGACATATTGTTACCTAAAACTGTCAAGTATCGTTGCGATAAACATTTAATTAAAACAAAAGAAAATTGAAAATATCACACTTTTTTACCCAACTAACTCGCGGTGAACGTACGGAATGCGACGGCAATAAATTTGAAATGCATTTTTCATATACAATAAAATTGTTTGCGCTGTTTATGATCCCTGAAAGTTTCCAACTAACTCAATATTTAATCATTTTCGATTGAAAATGCATCCAATTAACAATGGCTATTTTTGAAAAGAACGGGAAATCGGCCATATTTACACGCCACAAACCGAAGTGATTTCGCAAAAATATTTTGACGTTACTCTAAAGAGGGGATGAATTAATGTAAAATTCCAATTATGTGCATAATATATTATAATAAATTATCATAACAAATCATCTGCCTTATAAAGCGAGAATAATATGCGGATGAAAAAAAGACACTTATTTTCGAGGATCTTTACTTGAAAAACCGGAATGTGACTCGCTAATTAACTTCGACACATTTTATATAAATTTCTGAAACTACAAAAGAGGACTCAATAATTTATGTAAGACTACGATCCGAAACATAAATTTTAAATTTCACGGTTTTTTTTATCACTTCCGGGTGACTACCGGAAGTGACCGGAAGAACGCAAAAGATGGCATGTGTCACAGCTAAAAAATTCTCGAGATCATCATCCCTACAAGTTTGGAGTACTCCAATCTCAATACCGATTTTAGGAAAGAAAGCTGGCGGACAACATGACCTTTTTTAAAAGTAAGAAAAATCCGGCCATAACTCAGCCGACCCCGGACAGTGATTTTTCAAAAAATTTGAAAAAAGCCATCTGAATCATTTGCGTATGACAGATCTTTTTCTTAAAGTTTCATGAAAATCAATCAATGACGTTTTCCGAGAAATTGCGTTGCACAAAATCGGGAAGAAAAAGAATAATAAAAATAACTAAGATTCGATCTCGTTGCGAGCAACAAGTAGGTCTTTCCGTTCGATTATGATGAGATATATCTTGATTGATATACGATTGTTCTATGATAAAACTCTAGAGGAATAAAATTAAGCAATTGCATTTTTGGGCCTTGAAATTGAACTCGCAAACAAACAATAGACGACAATTAATTAAACAATTTAAAAAAGGAATGGTATACCAACAAATATGTCTCTAACGTATTACATGATATATAGTACGACGTTGACTTTTAGGGGTCATACCCGAATTCCTTAATGGACGACGTAAGCATAAAATTTGAGGATGGCATATTGTCAGAGGTCACTTTCAAGCAATTCATGCTATATACCAGTATTTACAAAAATGGTTTTTTCTGGTTTATCCCGGAAACCAGCAAGCATTTAATAGTTTAAGACTGTTTGGCCCCTTTAAAATTCCAAAGCTGATTAAACTAATTAATTAACTTCAACCAATTCGTTGATATCAGCTGATGCAAAACGTTGAAACAAGCAAAACTTTACTTATAATGCTTAAAACGGAAATATCCCTATTTAATTAGTTTTTTACCGATTATTAATCGAAAATACTTATTCCACCTTCCCGCGCCCAATCCAAATACGAAGGGATGAAGCACCCTAAAACTTGATATTGTCTAATACGCCTTTTCATTTTCTACAATTTATAATGTTCTACAATGTGTTAAACAAAATAAATTTTTTAGTTTTCATAATATCTTCAGATGTTGCTAATTTTAGGTCATCCCTGAAATCCTTAATGGATGAAATGTCAGAAACAAAATTGGAACAGATGGCAGTCCTAGCTCAGGGTCAACCATCCCCAAGCAATTCAGTTATATAAACATTTCAAAATGTTTTTCGTTTAAGAGATAGAAAGCATCAAAGTTTTCATACTTTTGGCCCCTTGAAATCCCTTATACGTAATCTTTTTCATTTCGTTGATATCAGCTGATCCAAAACGTTAAAACAAGCAACTTTGCTTCAATGAATTGCCTTAACCAAGTTCTTTTTTAGTTTTTGAGATATTAGAAAAAAAATTTGACCCCTCTCAGCCCCTAATGTGAAAAGCGGCCCCTAAAACTTGATATCGTCGAATAGGCCCTTGTAATTATCTAGAAAACGTATCCAATTATAACAAACTAGTACTAAACTAAAAAATCAATTTTTAGTTATTCATACAATACTAATACGATAAAAATTGAATTTTAGGGGCCATTCCCAAATGTACTCCCTAAAGGAAAGCAATGTAAGACAAAACATTTGAACGAATGGCATATTGTTCAGTGGGTCACATTTCCTAAAAGCAATTTCAATAAGTAGAGTAATCAAACACATCTTCACAAAATGTTTTTTCGAGTGTAAAAGAAAAGATAGAAAGATCAAACACGAATTTCAGATTTTTCGCCCCCTTGAAATCCCTTATTACGTCTTATTCAAATATTCATTTTTGTTTAATAAATATAGCTGATACAACAACAAAACGTTTAAAACAAGCAACTTTGTGCAACAATGCTAACAAATTATTTTTCTAGTTATGTGACAATGCAGAATATCTTGAAAATGATTTTTGACCCCTCTTTCAGACTTCAAAGGTAGAAACACCACCACCTAATTTGAAGGGCGGCCCCAGTACCAAAGACTACTCCATGTATATTTTTTCATTACGGAAAGGGCGCACATATCCACGTCACTCACTCTATAACTATAGTGTATTCTATACTGCTTCCCTTTTTCCATGATAATATTATACGGTGACATGAAACAAAATCACAATTAACGGAAAAGTGCGTCCAAAAATGCAATGGAAAAAAATTGACGTTATTTCGAGGGTGCATAGCCCGAAAAGCCTTCTTTACGCTTATTTAGCGTAATCGAAAATTTTATTGCGCCCATGGCACATCTATGAACTATCTCTACCATCCCGTGAAAAATTGAAGGATTATAATAAGACAGCTATACCCTACATATTTAATAGTTTCAGAGAACATCCCGGACACAAACAAGAAACCCGTCGAAAATTCACACCAAAAAACAGTCAACCACAATATGAAAGCGGTAATAATCAACTAATCAAAAACGATAAAAGAAAAAATACTGATATAACATTTAAAGAGTGAATATCATACATAAACCTTCTCCTGTAAATTTTGTGAACGAACAAAATCGGTTGCTGAAAGCACAATCTACGAGAAAATCGTGGCAACAAAAAAATTGTGTGAAGAAGAAAAAAATCCAATAAATAACCTAAGAAAAAAACTTAAGTAATAAACAATTAAGGTCTCCAGTTGGAAACAAGAAAGAAGAAAGACCTTAATAATAAGAGAAAAAGAAACCATAAGACAATCACATATAAGGTCTTCCGTTGGAAAAACGGAAGACCTTAATAATCTTATTTCAGTGAATCCGAGCTACTTTCGACGAATTTACAACGACAATAATAACGTGCGTTTTATTAGGAGGATACCATTTACAGCTTATAAACCGAAGAACTTTACGTGTTGTTTATTTTTTAAATGCTTCATGGCAAACATACTTTATTTCTTTTTGTTGTCATTGCAGAGCATCTTGATTTGTTTTGAAATTCACGTTACGTGCACTACTTTCTACCCGTCAATAAGGCGACGAAGCTACTTGCGACCCGATAATACATGCATGCACCATTTTTATATCTACACTAAGTTTAGCTTTTATGAAATAAAGCAATTTAGAAGAGTCAGACTGCAAGTAGATGATACTTACATATACGAGGGTGAGATGACTAATGAGGTTTTATTTTATACCTGCTTATTTTGTTTTGTGTTTTTTTATTATTGTATTTAAAATTTATGTATTGTGCATTAAATTCCTATTAACAATCTAACTAAATAAATAAAATATCAAAGAATTTGAAGAATATAGCATCGAGACAGTTCAAGGATTAGTAAATTGACAAATAGTTAATTATTTAATTGTATAAAATGGATAATATACAGCTACGTAGGACTAGAATTTTGATAAGGGGGGGGGGGGCACACTTTAAAATCACAGAATAGACTGTATTATAAGTAATAACGCACCAATAGCTGCTAGGGTGTCTTGAAATTGTGGATTAACCTAAAGAAATAAATTCTTTCAGACAAAAAATATTTAACTTATGAATTCCATATAACACAGACTTCATTACGAGTGGATTTGAACACAAAAATTACTCATTGTGGCTGCGTTCAAATTCTTTCCCTACTGTAAAGAGGTGGTGTAATTTACGCTGACAAAACTTTGTGACGACCCACAGCATAGACCAAGTCAATATGAATTACACACCACAAAAGGTGGAAGAAGAGGGGACATTATAAACCAAGCCTCTTGAAAGCAATTGAAAAAACATCAATCAATAAAATATTTTGCTGTAAAGGAAGTATATTTAATTTCCCTCGTTGTAAAATGATATTCAAAAATACCGGTCTTCTTTGATCGTAAAACCATCTGTTTTTATACTAAGTAACTTTAGTTACGAAAAACATAATTTGCATATAAGACCCTTAAAATATCTAAGCTCAACAAAGACTAGCTACCCGATTATAGAAAACTGATGTGGAAGTCTCACATAGCTGTACACCAAGCCGGTTTACCCACATCTATTAGCAAAGAGCGCACCGCGTGTTATTGATTTTCTGAACTACGTGTACCCGGTGTTAACTGACTGACGCGATACTTTTATATATAAGAGAATGTTATTACCCAGGGATTCACCAATCTACGCATGCGACACTGGAAGGTTTAACTCACAACAAATTAGTCAGTTGCCGCGTAAACCTGACCTAAACAAGTTTAGTTTGATAAAAGCTAAAAAGAGAGTCAGTGCAGATAAAGATTATCTTATGAGGAGGGATGGTGCTTAAGTTTGTTGTTTTTATTTATTCATTTTATCCTTAATACTCTAAATTAATTTATTATCATAATTTCTCAATAATAAATTTAATAAAAAATAAGAAGAATAATTATTTAAAGAATTGAAATGATAGCATTGAAGCAGTTCAAGGTCGTAGTAATTAGTCGAAAAGTGTTTTATTTATCTTAAATGGTTTATTATCAGAGGTCGTTACGAAGCTGATATTGAAAGGGAGGAACGGCGGGGCAACACTTAAAAAATCACAAGAAAGTAGCCCAAATATGTATAAACGCACCAACATAAGCTCCGTGGACTGTTTTCTGAAATTGTGTGATTAACCTAAAGAAAATGTTTTCAGAACAATTTCATTCATGACCACTCCATATAGCAGGATATCATTACGGTGGATTTGAACACAATTTACTTATTTGCTGCATTCATTTTTTCACCTACTGTTAAGAGTTAAGGTAAGTCGTGAAATGTGCGCTGACAAACATCTTTTACCTGTAACGGACCCACAGACAGGCCAAAAAACAAATTGTCTTCCCACGAAAGTGGAAGGGGAGGGGCATATAACTAAGCCCAAGTTTGAAAGCATGAAAAATATCAATCATTAAAATAATTTGTGTAAAGGGTATATAATTTCCTCGTGAAAATTGTATTGTCTTTGAATGTGATAAAACATCTTTTATAGAAGTCTTTTTACGAAATACTTGCATACAGGACCCTTCAAAAACAATATAATCTAAATTCTACAAAGAGTATACCCGACTTTATAGGTACTCACATAAGCTGTACCCAAGCACGCTACAAACAACAAACCAATAATTACAGAGCGCACCGGTTTATTGATTTTCTGTAAACACTTGTAGCCCGGGTTAACCTTTGATGACGCGACTTTAAAAAGGTATATTATAGAATGATTTTTACCCAGGATTGCCAATCTACGCACCAATGCGCATTGGAGGTTTAACTCCCACAAACAATAGTAAACAGTGCCGCGGCACGATTCTAATAATGCGTTTCAAAAAGAAAAAACTATTCAAAATATTGAGGAAGAATTTGACCCAAAAATACTTATCGGTTTAACTCGCCGTTCTGCTTTCGCACACTACAATAAGCAAAACTACAATTCTCAAAAGAGCGTATCCTTGTTATTACAATAGTGGTTCAAAACATGATCGTGATCAAAAGAAATTTGTGAATCGTCGTGAATAAAGAAATGAGTAACCCATAAGATTTTACGATCACATTATCTTTATATAATTCTGAATTACGAACCTTACACATGCTACTGAGCTAAGAATATAGGTTAAATCTCTCAAGGCATTATGTTTCAAAAGAATACAAAAACGCCATTCCCTAATAGGATCTAGTCCTTATAATTAATCTAAAAAAACCGGGGGCAATGCCTGTTCCCCATCTACATGTACAAAAGTATTACCCTATAAAGCAAAAAAAGAATTTCATACAATTTTTTTGTTTATAAAATGGTCCAACTCCTACCCTGTTAAGAAAATTTGACACGCCTATACAATGCTATAGCAGATGATATTCGTGTAGCTTGAGTCGCACGTGGATTGTTGTGCACACTGAACTTTTGAGACATAATTCAAGATCATCACGCCAGAAAACGCCAGCACAACAGTCTAAATTCAGAAAAATGCATCCCTACCCACAGTTCAAATTGCCACAATAATTTGTTTTACCATAGTATATCACATAATAGTGAACTAATGTTCATATTCAACGGATATTTTTTTCTATTACTAAATAAAACTTGTTCATGATCTATCAAACTTTAAACATGTCCAATACCACAATCTTGTTCATGTACAATATACTTGATTTATTGTTATTTATTTGTTTTACGTCCCACCTGAGAATGATTATCACTTCATACGGAGAAACGTCTCATGTCAACCCAATATATACACTTGTTCATGTCATACACATGTATAATACACTTTGATATGCGATGGTCAAATATACAATACACATTGTTAACCATGTCAATATGATAATTACACTTGTTTATGGCAATTATATGTGTATAATGTCATGTCAATATATAAATTTTCAAAACAAATGTTAATATATATATATGATATATATATAATGACAATTAGTGCTTAATTATGAACATATTTCCAATCTCAACATTTCCCGAAACTTTTTTAATGTATGCAACCAATGTTTTGGTATACAGTTTAAAACTACCCAAATATCAAATAATATGTTCGTTCATTAAAGCGTTCGTGCATATGCCCGTTAAAATGATCTACTACATAGAATCCACCCACAAAAAAAAAAAAAAAAAAATAAGTTGCGTAAGCGGAAGGGACTAGATGACAAATGAAAACTACCGGGAAAGCACAACCACAGTCAATCCACGCATCCCATAAATTTCCGTCGCGCATTGAAAAGGTTATTCCATGGGTATGACATATGTTTATTATTCATCAAATCAACCTACATCTCACTTTATTTCAACAAGTTTAAAATGCTTTTCCACCAATTGGCGCAGTCTCTGCTCTTTCAACTTCCTCCCCATCGTTAGTAAATATGGACTACACAAGTAAGTGCAATCATTGAGAAGAGAATGGCCAATTGAAAAGCTTGTTACTGGTGTGAAAAAAGTGACATGTTGTTGACAATTGCTGAATACCCTAAAACATTTCACACAAAATTGGAACACTATACGCGCGAGACGGAATTTATGGATGCGTGATGACGTGTGTGCTTTCGGTAATTCATGTCATTCTAGTCCTTCCGCTTAGCAGCACTTATTTTTTTTTTTTTTTTGTGTGATCTATTAGTAATCTAAACATTCGACGCTTGTAAATGAACGAACATATTATATTGAATATTAGTTTAAACTTGTATACAAACATGGTTGCATACTTAAGTTTCGGAAAATTGGTTTTGAGATTGGAAAATACCCTAGTTCAATCAATTAAGCACTATTATGTTCATAATTATATATAGGTATATATATATTTTAACATGGAAAATTTATATATACATGAAAACAGATTCTTTTTCAAGACTATGTATATAATAAAATTGAGCATGAACAAGTGGTAATATAATTCACATGAAACAAGTAAGTAAATATACATGTATGTTAATTGACTTAAATTGAAACAAGTGTGAATACACTAACCATTTGACATGAAAACCGTCAAATCCGTATCCACCGTGAAATAATTCTCGGTGGGACGTAAAACAAAAAATAACTCAATAAATCCCAAAATATATTTGACAATGAAGAAAACAAGTCTGGTCAGGCACTATTGACAAAGTTAAGTTATATCATGAACAAGTTTATTAAGTAAAAGAGAATCAAAAACAAATAATATAAACATTATAGACAAACACCAGACAATTTTCACATCAAAATTGATATACTAGTAAACAAAAGTTATTTGTAGGCAAGAACTGTTGTAGGGGCATGCATTTCTAATTAGACTGTGTGCTGCTTCTGGCGTGAGATCTGAATTATGTCTCAAAGCATATCCAGAGTGTGCAAAACCCATCCACTCGAACTCATAAAAAAGCTTACAAACGGAAATACAATTCTAAAAAAGTAATATGCATTGTATACGTGTAGCAAATTTTCTCCATATGGAGAGGACATGTATTTAACAAAATAAATTGTATGAAAATTCTTTTTTTGCTTCATAAGCGGTAATACTTGTAAACTATGTAATGGACCAGAGCATTGCCCCCTTGTTATATTTAAATAAAAAAGACTCTCCCTATTATACAAGGGTTTTGTATTTTGAACATAATGCCTGAGAGATTTAAATAGTACTAGTCCTCGTAGGCATGTGTAAGGTCGTAAATTGACATTTAAAGATAATGTGATCGTAAAATCATTACCAATTGAGTTCTATATCACCGATTTTCAAAATTCTTCTGCAATACCGATCATAAAGTTTTGACCCACATTGATAAAAAGGAAATGAGCGTACTGATGAAATTAAATTTGCTACTCTGTACTTTCAAGCAGAAAGTACCGAGAAACCGATTTAGTATTTGTCTATTTCTCTCAATATTTATAGTTTAATAAATATCGCATAATGATCTAGTCAGTGCCGGCACTGGACATTTGTGTGAGTTAAACCTTTCCAATGCGCATTGCAACCTAGAAATTGGCGAATACCTGGGTAAAAATCATTCAATATATATAAAACAAAGTCGCCGTCACAAAGGTAACACCGGGCTACACTGTGTGTTTACAAGAAAATCAATAAACGCGGTGCACGCTCTGTAAACTTAGATTGTGAAATTAACGCGACTTGGCAAGATAACAGCTATGATTGAGACTAAATAATTCGGGTACAGTCTCTATAGAAGCATTAGATTATTTTGCAAGGGTCTGTATGCAAAGTATTTCGTAAAAGACTTTTATAAAGAAGATAGTTTTAAAACACTCAAAAGAACCAATAAACATTTACACGAGGAAATCTAAATCATACAACCTTTACACAAATAATTTAAAGTGGAATGGATATAATATTCTCATGCCCTTTCAAAACTTGGTTAATATAATTGCCCCCCCCTTCCGACGTTGTCGTTGGAAGAAAGCAAATGTTGTACTATCTGGCCTGTTCCTAGTGGGTCCGTTTAAACAAGGTTTGTCAGGGCGCAACATACAACTACTATCTCTATATAAACAGTAGGGGAAGAAAAAAATGTAGAACGCAAAATCAAAGTAAATTGTGTTCCAAATATCCACCCGATAAATGAACCTGCTAATGGAGTCATAAGAAATTGTCTGAAAACATTTCTTTAGGTTAATCACACAATTTTCAGAAAACATCAGAAGATTAGAATGTGAGAAGGATCGTTCATAACTAATACAAACTTTCTGTGATTTTTAATTTGAATGTGCACTGCCCCCCCACTTACAAAATCAGTCGTTACGCCTCTCGTATATACCATTTAAGATAAAATAAACAACTTTTCAAAAATTGGAGCTATCACCCTTGAACTGCACCTCAACCTGCTATCATTTCATTCTTAATATTATGTATTATTATATATATAATTTAAACGAGAAATTATGAATAATAATAATAGAAATAAAATACATAAACAAATACAATGACAACTAAGGCACTCATCCCTCATACCAATAAAGATAATCTACTAATGGCACTGAACATCTCTTAAGCCATTATCAAAAAGCTAAACTTGTTAGTCCAGTACGCGCAACTATGACCTCATTTGTTGTGATGTTAAACCTTCCAGTGCGCATGCTGTTAGATTGGAATCTATAAAAGCTGAAAATAATAATCCATAAAAGGATTCTAACAATTTGTAAAGGTAATATAAAAACATCCAGCGTCATCCCAAGTTAACACCGAAGATAACGGTGTACTTAACAGCGAAAATCAATAACGCGTGAGTGTCACTACTCTAATGTAGAGGTAAGAACCACATGTAACGGAACTTGGGTGTAAGGCTATGTGAGACTTCCAAACATAGATATACATTATAATCGGGAATATCATACAATATTGTAGCACCTAATAGAATCGTATATTCTAACGAGAGGTCTTCTATGCAACCAGTATTTCGTATTAAAAAGACTTTATAAATAAATGTTTTACGAGTGCCAACTCAGAACAAACAGTTCAATTAATAAAGACAACAAAAAATAAGAGGCATATATACCATACAATGAAAGAAGGAAATGACAATATCATAATACCTTTACACAAATATCTTATGATGATTGTTTTTCTAAAGAATGCACTTTCAAACTTGTTCTCCATTAAATGCTCCCCTCGCCTAATACACAACAGACTATTCACACAAAGGAACCAACCATAATAAAGAGCATAGCCGAGGAGAAACAGGTAATCCATAGCTATTATAGGAGGTAGCAATGATACTAGTGGGTCCAAACGTCAGCAACAACGATTTGACAGAAAACGACAAGCAACCATCCAAAGCATCCCAACTTAACAACCTCAGTTTAACAGTAGGAACAAACATATAAAACGCAGAACCAGGATGATAAATTTGTGGTACAAAGTCACACGGACGTAAATCTAAGCCGCGTTACCATGGAATATGCATAGAGAAAATGTAAATACATTAAATAAAGGACAACAACACTATTCTTAGCGTTAATTCACACAATTTCAGAAACACCAGCAGCTAGTTGGAAAACGGACATGCAGTTAATGTAAATAAACATAATACACTTTCACATGTGAACTTATTCAATTTAAGTGTGTGGCCCCAACACCAACCCCCCTTTTCAAAAAGAGTGCAGTCCTACGCCTGTTAGACTATATACCAACTAATGAACATAAATAAAACAACTATCAAAATCTCCACTACCACCTTGAAAACTGCTATCAAAGGGATCCGCTATATCCATCTATCAAATTCTTTAAATAAATAGAATCTTTAAATATAACAAATAATTTAAAGGAGAGAAATCTAATGATAACATAAATAAATTAAAAAACAAATATAAAAAAGAACAACCAACACAAAAAAATAAAAAACTAAGCGACGCGATTCACCTCCTCATAATAAAAAGATAAGATCTGACAATGCACTGAACGCTACTCATACCAGAACTCTTACAAAAGCCTAACATTAGTGTAGATAAATCAAATACGCAATGCATGTTTATAACATAGAGTAAACGCAGAATAAAGCTCCGAGTCGCATAATGGTGCAATCAACCGGACCAGATAAGATAGTGACGATTACGTGAATTATACAAAACCACAAAATCAAGATGCTTCAATATGCAGATGAACCCAAACACAAACGAAAATAAAGTATGAATGTTATGACATAAAGCCATCCTACAAAACGAGACCACGGTTAAATCTACTATCCATATTAAAAAGAGGTAGTATAACAATGAAATAAAAAATTTCAAAGCTTATAATAAAAACCCTCGCACGTAAATTTATTACAGAATGTAGAGTTTCTCAAATGAGCAATACATCCAACGACCAATAAGAAATAGATTAAAGGGGGGTTTTATCCTTTTTCCAGTTTCCACGGTAAGACTAAACTAAGATAGACAACAACAAATATAGGGTGAATTCTTATGCTACATTCTTCTCTGTTTATTAATGGTACTTCGTATATGCCCACGAATACACCACTTATAAGTATATTCTTACAGATTCTCTTCCTTCTATATAATTATTAAATGATAATTTCTACAAATAGGCTTACAAATTTTTGTGACCAGCGAATTATTTCTAACGAATGTTGCTTCATTACCGATTTGCGTCAAAATTTTCAGGAAAGATAGACATATTCACATTAAACAACTTTATACTAATTTTTTCGCTTTTGAATAAGTACGATGCATATATATACAGTACTATTAATTAGAGGGACGATTATTATCGATGCATATTTCGAGGGTAAACTGAAATTGTACCGAATGTTCTCAGGAAACACAATATTAAAGATATAATCGGTGACACAAAATATCTTCAAAAGAGGAAATGGTAGAGGAAAGTACCATCAATAGCATAATGTGCAATAGGGCAAAGCAAAAAGAATGATTCGAATTACGGCTACCAACACGGAAGAGTCGACTAGAACCCGAAATAACGTCAATTAATTTTCACATGCATATATATAATGGACATTTATACCCAGATCTAAAATACAATTTCATACGCAAAAATATTCTGAAAAGAAACATATTAGGAATAAGAAAAGTTACCATAAAATAATGACAATGGCCGCATCCAGGAGTGATCCATATACAGACTATTGGGCTTCAGACCCTTCAGAATTAGGAGGTCTGACGAAAGGGGTTCAACAAATCTATTTTCAGATATACTCAGAAAGAAACTAGAAATAATACCTCCATGTTTTAGACAAGTAGTTGAAGCACAAAACAAAGTTGCTACAATGAGCTATTTAAAACGTTGTGTTAACTCAGACTAATATCACACCAAAATGAAAAAGTATTGATGACCCATAGTAGAAATCAAGGAACAAATTTCAAAGAGAGTGGTGAAACAGCGAAAATCTGAAATCTAATATGATCCTATTGCAATACCAGTCATCTTACAACAACTAACGAAAACATTTATAGTGAAACCTGTTCATATAAAAATAGACGGATTAATAATGCGTAATTAGGAACCAACTGTGACCCTGACAAGAAACAATTATCGCCACATCTTCATAATTTTGATTACTATAAATCTCCTTATGTACAGGAAAAGTACAGGCCGAATGGCACACGCGTCAAACAACATTCTAAATATTTACGGATACCAACGCACCAATAAAGAGACACCATATTATGAAAAAAGGACTCCAAACAACACCAATAATTATGAACTTAGTAACCCTTGTACATTGTATATTGAATATAAATGAAAAAGAAGTAAATCACTACAGATAATTACAAGGCCATAAATTCAGAGCAGATATCCAAGTCCTAATTAGGGCTCAGTCTTAAATCAGCACAAATTATGGGGCTGAGCAGAGGCGTACACACATTTTTTTTTCTAAAATATCTGGCAAAAACTAAAACAAAAATCTTGTTAAGCAATCATTGAAGCAAAGTACCCTCGAACTTGGGTGATAACTTTAAACTTTATTAATATATTGCCCCAAGAATCCAGCTACGAATATCAAACGGAGAATGAACAACCAATTGATTAATAAACGGTAACATAAGGCATATTCCACAGGGGCCAAAAGTTATGAAACTATTGAGACAATGCATATAAAACAACCACACAAAGGACAACATATAAAGACAACACACAAAGCGACAACCATATAAGGTAGAACAACACCACACCCTTAGGACAACCATATTAAGATCACACCACATAAGGACACCATATAAAGACCCTAAAGTACTCACCATCATATCTAAGCGTAACAACCAATTCTATAATGACAACATCAAACCACGAAAGGACAAAACCACGTATTATTGACAACCATATAAAACAAACACACAAAGACATACTCATATAAAACAACACACAAAGTCAACCATATAAGACAAACACACAAAGGAACCAACCATTAAAAGACAGACAACCACAAAGGCAACCATTAAAGACAACACCACAGAAGGACAACCATATTAACAGCACACACACCACAAAGGCACCGATAAGATACCCAGAACAAACATAAGACAAACCATATAATAGGTAGACAAAAACCAAATGTATAACAACCATATAAATGCACAACACACCAATATAAGGAACACTAGAATTGACCCATTATTGGGAATGATGGACCCACCACAACCATCAGAGAAACATATTGAGCAAGAGCGATAGACAAGCCATATCTCTCAACTTTTGTACTGACATCTAAAGAACCAACCCATATAAAGGATTTTTCAAAGGGGACAATAACCCACACAAAATCACAAACATCGAAGTTTATGAAAACTAAAAAAGGTATCTCTATATGCTATATAATAACAAATGTGGTAGATAGCAAACAACAACAACAAATCAGATAAGGGTCAAATGACAAATTAGTGAAACGACCAACCTACACCAACAAGTCCGATAAACCTCTAGACAAAATAATAAATACAACGATACACACTTACCAAAGGGGAACAGAGCCCAATCCCTTCTGAATATATAAAGGGAGACCACACAGCAACAAGGAAGGGACAACCCATTATGAGTAGAACAACAAGCGATCAAAAAAGAGTAGTATTTTCGAACACCTTAAATCTAAAAAACATAAAAGATAAGTACTATAGACACCTAATAAGCATAATAAAATAGAAGTCAAAGCTCATGTCTTGTTAAATAGGTTCAAAACAACACCTTCTAATGCATCAGCTGATATCAACGAAAAAATAGAAAGGATTAATTCAACACAGTATATATCATGAGGGGATAATTTAAAGAGGGTGGACGCCAACACAACAAAACCAGCTCTTAAAAACTTCCATAATGCTTTTCATTTGATCAAAAGACAGACAACCACACAAGGTAACAAAGAACCCCAAACATTTTTTGTTTAATTTAAACTAAAGGTAGAAACACGACAGAAGACAACCTAAATATAGTCATAAAGGAACCAATAAGAACTCTTAAGCTTGACATGTAGACTAAACTGATTACCAAACCCTACTTAAGCCTTCCTCAAATTTTTAATTCTTTAACGTCGTTCACAAAATTAAAAGGAACATAATACAAACGAGGAAAAGGAATCACCATGACCTTACTAACTAAAAAGGTCACCAGCCCGATCCACAACGTACTATTATTATGAAAACATATAAGGAAATATCAACTCCTATTATACAATTCACTATAGTGTACAAAGACCATACCTGTTTAAACATTGCCTACGTCTATATGGGAATTTTGTTATCAGAGTCAATTTCAAACCAAAAAATACAAGGTTGCTTAAATTTCATATTCATCATCCACAGACTCACATCAAGGCAACATATAATAAGACAACAATCACAATTAAGAAAGCGAAAACCTAACGAAAATTATAATAAAACCAAAATACAAGCAGGATTAATATTCTCCCATCAAATACTACGACAAAAAACGGTCAAGACATACTCTAACATTGTTGACTTCGCACCAACAACGAAGATCGAAAAATCTAAGGACTATATTCCTTAAACATTTATAGCCTTAATTCTTTAAACCCAGGGATATGTAATACGTGCCAAACCACATTTTCTCGGCCAAAAACGTATTGATCATGAAAGATTTCCTTACCATGCCAGAACTTTCAGGTAAATAAAGATCTATTAGTCAACCTACAATCACGATTCACAAGAGGATCCCAACCATAGAAAATGGACAGAACAACCTACCTTTTCATTCGAATTTTATATAGAAATCCCAACTTCCACTAAACAGTAGACAACAGGATCAGGAACGCATAAGAAGTATATGGATCCGATATACACATCCTTCAAATCTTTTTAAAAAGTCATGATTGATGGCGCACCAAGCCCACCCAAAGCTTTTCATCCTTAAAAAGACCACGGTGTTTTGAGGATTAGATGTCCTCAAATCTTAAGTATCAGCCAGACACCACAATAGAAGGGTAACAGCCATTCTCGAAATTTAAGTCAAAATCGTGAACACACACAAAAAAAGTGGCCGGGCATGAGCCGATTCTTTCCGTCACTTCTCAGGAAAATCACCGGGAAAGGTGAAAAATAAAAATACCCACAAACGTTGAAAAAATTGTAAAAACAATACTTGTATTCGAATCGAGTCTACATACAATTATTGAGTCTCTTTATTAGTTATCATGAATAAATATAAAGATAAGACACTAATGCCCGACAAAGTTAAAAGACAGAAACAAAGAAAAAGAACAGGACTTCCGGTATGACATTTACTATCAAAGAAAAAATCCTCGAAAAGAGAAAAGTAGCCTTCTTATTTTCTATCTATAAACCAGGCATATTTATCATCAGCTCCTACACTAAGCCGCAAAAGAGATGAACCATTGTTTATGATATATTAAAGGTAAACATATATCTCACAATGCACCAATATAATCATCTCTAGGAGACACCAAGTAAAAGGATAGAACACACAAGTAAAAGCACGTCAACCATATTTTTTGCGATAAAATAATCAAAACTTTTGTGTAGACAACCTCCCCAAAAAACGGTTACAATTGTGAAATATGGTTATAAACCCGAAATATTGACCACAAAAATCTACCCTTCCAAAAATAACATTGTTTGGGCAATATGTTCTCGCAAAACCATGCATATTTAAAAATATTAGGCAGAAATTGAACCTACTCAGACGAGAATCGGAATCAAACAGCAAACAACATCTCATGAATTTATTGGAAGAAGAGATGACATTAATCACAACCTTATTCAACCGTCCTTCCAGTCGCCTATCCCCACCCGTGAATATAGTTTATTAAAAAAGTAGTGGATAAATTTTCAATACTCTTCTTTTATATACAAAAAACTAGCTCTTAATCCGAACAGAGAATTACTAGACAGTTTTAACAACCATAAAGGAACAACACACAAAGACAACCATAAAGACAACACCAAAAGACAACCATATAAAAGACAACCACAAACAAAGTAACACAATATGTCTCACCAGTGAAGATTAAGAGTGTACTAATTGCGCGAACCGAGAACACCAAAGTAAAAGTAGAGTGCTAGAAAATCTGCGGTCGTTTATTCGTGACCATGAAACATCAATTCCTAGAAAAAAGATTGATGTCCCAGTGGACCTGTTACCCAATATTTGAACTTGATCAAAGGTAGACCATCAAAACTGCTATAGAAGCTTAAAAGAGTGTATCACCGGACCCAGCAATGTTAAAATAAAAAGACAAAAACCAAGCACACCGAGGAAGGCTGTTGAAAATCTGATTACATTTTTATATTTGTGCTGACTTTTAGATTACCAATGTTTGGAAAAAGTAAGAGGAGCTATAACAATAGCCCTATCCTCATTTATTATTTGGTATTTATCCAAACGCAATACAAAGCAAATCACATCAACCACATACTCATAAAACAGTGAAATTGACGAGAATAAAGTAAACACTACCTAGTATAGCTACAGCAAACGCGCAGATCGCAAATCTAGTTATTATTAAATGTGTTCATAACTTTCATTTAACTCAGAATAGTATGCCACACTGCACCGCGAATTTCTCCGGAACCATATGAGCGGAGTGATGCCCGGAAACATATTTCAAATTGAGATAACGTGAGCTTAGGAAAAACAATATAATAAAGTTGCTATAAATTCTCAAATCTAGATCTCATTTTTTAACATTTTAGCGCAAAACACAACCTCACTTCCGGTCGGGATAATACGTCCGAATTTTCCACACTTTTATATAAGAAAAGGCATTCAAATTGTCCGCCAACGAGTTTACTCAGACAACTCCCGAACAGTAGAAAGTTTAAGAACAATTAACACCCTACTCCATCAAAGGCAGGTCCACACAGGAATGAATAAATAAATAATGACCAGTACACAACATCACTCCGATAAGATGTGAATGCAGTTATTCACAGTAATATAAAAGGTTATGACATTAAAGCCTTTCGCGAACAAAAACCAGGAGAGGTCATGAATAACAATAAGCAAATCGTTTGAAAAAATGTTCCAATATATGTTTTCAGAACAATAGAAATCACACTACCCCATGATTTATAATGAGAAGAGGAACTAGTCTATTCCCACCCTATAAGTAAAATATCAGAAAATAAAAATCTATACGCGAGCGCAAAGTTTAAAAACTACAAGGACCCAGTAACAAACTTCCCGGTTAAAGTTCGTCCTTACGCAAAAAGTAAATCCATCCACCAAAACACCCAAACAATAGGATTCAGTGTGTTATAAATACACTTATAAGATAATCTGACCCTATACTACACTCATAAAGGACGATCTATATACCCTCAAATAATTATATAAAGAAAACATATAGAACCAATACTATGACACGATATAAATAAAAGTAGTCTTGCGCACACCAAAGAGTAAAACAACCCTAACATAATAACTATATTATCCGACACACAGAAAACTCACTAAATCGCCACTTAAGGTCGTAAATATGGGACCAACGAACCATTGCACAAATAAATGTTACACAATAATTACAAAGAAGTAACTTTAGTACAAAAGAAATAATGTATGGATTACACTAATTTCTCAAAAGGAAAACAATCATTATTAAATATAAAGAATTTAATCACAACCATTTCAGGGATGAAAAGATAAAATGGCCAAAGAATATTTAAAAGAGCAATCACCAAAAAACGCAATATACCAGAAAACATTTATTGCCGTCACTATAACAACGTGAAGATCATACACCCGAAGACAAGTAG
>CAJDSM010155532.1:0-13646 GCA_903981925.1 Ostrea lurida
CGGGTAACGAGATGAGATCAGTGAAAATAGGTTTCTTCCAAATTTCATTTACATTAAATTCAAGAACAGCCTCAAGATTTTTTTGTCCCAATCAGGAATCTCATCTCTCTCCCATTTATAGGATATCTCATTCTTTGATGTCCATGATGTTCCTGTGCAATGATAATCAATTGTTCCTTAGAAATGATTGTGCATTTGCATACAAACTATTTATTATGTATTTCTTAGAAGATTAAAGTGATTTAGCTATTATGTTTTGGTTTTTATTGAGTTGATTATCTATTTAATAAACCATCAAAAATATCTCAGACAGACAGGGAATGGGGTCTTAGCTGGAAGCTACCAGGATCCCACTTGTCCTTGGCACAACACTCCCTTCACATAAAACTACAGCCAATACAGGGTCCGGACTGTAGAGTGCGACCACCACACCCACTCACTAACAACTTAACAGCCTATAAGGTCTAGTAGAAAGGTGGGCACCCCACACCCTCCTACTGCAACAAGCCCAATCACAGGGTCGACGATAATAAGTGGGCGACACCCACCACTCATTACAAACTACAACACAGGGCTCGACAGTAGTAAGTGGGCGACCACCACTCCCTCTCACACAACACAGCCAAATCACGGGTCCGACATAGAAGTGGGCGAACACACCTTCACATACAAATTAAGCCAAATCACAGGTCGACATAGAAGTGGGTACCCCTCTACAGACAATCTACAGCGCAATCACAGGTCCCACAGTAAAAACCACACACCACTCATACAACCTACAGTCCAATCAAAGGTCCGACAGTGAGAAAGTGGGCGAACCACTTCACAGACCAATCTACAGCCAATCAAGGGTCCGACGTAGAAGTGCGAACACCACCTCTAATACAATACACCAATCAAGGTCGACATAGAAGGCGACCACCTTCGCGAACACTCACCAATCACAGGGTCCGCGTAGATTGGGCCGACACCTCTCCGCGAACATTACAGCCTACAGTAGACAGTAAAGTGGGCACCACTTTTTGCAGATCTACAGCAATCACGGGGTCCGATAGTAGAAGTGGCTACCTCTCGCGATCATCTTACAAGCAATCACAGGTTCCGACGTTAGAACGTGGGCGACCACCTCTCACAGACAACTCAGCCAATCAACAGCTCACAGTTTAAGATGCAACATAATATCAGATAATAAATTCTAAGTTTATCATCTATAAGCACACTGACTTTCTAACTTAACATCAGTTGTCATTAATATTATTTTCTGTTTTGATAATCATGGACATTGGTTGCTTGTGCATGTAGATTGAAAAACATTACAAGCATTGCTTTCTTAGTGAAGTATATGATTTTGAAGAGTTACCCTGCATGTGTGTATATTTTTCATGTTTGAGTTATTATATACTAACCAATTGGTCAGGACTAAGAATCAAAAATACTTGTAACACTGCCAGTTTTGCAAGATTATGGGCCCTTGAGAAGGACATTTGTGTTGCCCACACATTATTGAAATAATTTCTGACATCTATAACACAGAAACTCATCAAACTATTTTAGGACCAAAGGTCAAGGAAATCTATAGGCAATTGTGGTTATTTGCTTCAGGTATGCTGACATGAAGTGTTAGAAAGCTGGACATGCAAAAATGATTTGGCGTATGAAGCTAGAATTAGCCATAAAAAAACAACTTATAAACTTTCTTATGACATGAGAGGTAAATAGAACTCTCAGGTGGCGATTACCCCATAGGCCCACCCTAAACCGTTTTTAAAGGTTTTATGGGTTGTCTAACAAAGTCACTGCAAGAGCAGCCCTAGTGTAGAATATTCAACTGTGACTCGGTCCCCTCATCACAGTAGATTCCATTCCATACACCAATGTTAGCAAATCGTGGATCCATCCAAATGAATATCACAGTATTATATAAAATGAGCATAAATGGGTCGTATTTTTATATACAACCTTTTTCTGATATGTAATTCCTTTAAATGAAGAAGATCCCAAGAAAAATGTGTCGCCGTCGGTTGTTTGAAATTTCCCAGATCAATTTGACGGTCCAGTTGGAGTTGTAGGCCAGTCAGCTGACAATTAGGTAGTCAATACACAACACTTTTATTAATGATTCGTTAAGCACCTTTCATGAAGCACAGTTTCGCCATCGAAAAAGAATCAAGCTCCATCATTTATAGATTTTATTGATTACCCCGGAATAATGAAAATTAAGTTGTTTTTCTTTGCATGGAAAGAATTCTTAAGTTCAAAATTTTGCTATTATTAGATGAGTATATATGGATTTTAATAAATATGTCAAAAAAGACCGTTACAATCCGTCTTTTTAAAAATAAAAATATTTATGATGTTGAAAGTTATTTGGTTGTATTTTTTACTCTTGGATAAAATCTTCAAAACATATGTCACTTAGAATAAAGGAATATGTCGGAAGAAATTATTTTAAAAGAAATTGAAATGAAATTACCCAAAATTTAGAATTATTGCGATTTTTCAAATTTGAACCAAGCCGATCGAAATTATACAAAAAGTATAGAGAGCATATGTAAAAAGAAACTGCTCCCTTATGTCAAAATGGTTTAACGCATAATTGATTTTATAAGGAAAGTATCTTGATGAAAGCTCAGTACCATTACTAATATGTATTATTTCAGTATTTATAATTTTGATCGGGTCTGTATTTTTTCTCTCGCCGCAGCTATTCAATCTGAATTATATGCGGATAACTGAACAATTAAGACAATCTTCAATTTCAATCTTCATTTTAAATATATTGTACTAACATGTCTTCTTTTAAATAACCTTTTTTGAAATTTTATCCATAGATTAAAAATATAACAATAAGCATATATTCAATATTAATAATATTTTACTCTAAAAATATAACTTCTATCGGGGATAGGCATGTTTTATTATATTGCATATTACAACCAAATCACAGCGAAATTGAAGTACTGGAATCTCTTGTTTGTAAACAAAACACATTGTTTCTCATTCTGGAAAAATCACAAAAAATTATATAAATATTGACTTATATTATTTCGAAGTTGAAACCTGCTTCATTAAAGTTGCGTTATAACGAATTAATGAATGAAACTTTTGTGTATTAGCCTCTTAGATTTGAAATCTTTATTTAAATGCAAATAATCACTAAAACAGTGGTTTCTAATTCATTAAAGTATATACATTTCTAACTCATTTTATAGCATTGCAACCGTATTTAAAGATTCCGTTTTGGCTCGAAAGCGAATATAGGGGTGGAATTCTCGTTAAACGGTCGGAGAGACTATGCATCGTCATTTTACAGTAGAGTTCTATCTAGAGCAGCCCAAGACGGGCTATGAAGACTCGTGTTTGAGGCCTATCCCCAAGGAGGAGATAAGACTGGTCAGCAATTGAGTTGTCAATTGTTAAATTATTTAAAGACCCCCTCCCCCTCCAGTCTCTCATAATATATGGAAGAATATGGGATGTCTGTTATAGGTTTCCATGGTCTTATGGCGGTTTGTATAATGGTGGCGACAATAGTCGACTCCCTCCCTTTGGCTCAAATGTACAAATTAAAGGCAGACATAAAAAATTAATTGGAAAATATTTCATGCAGTTATGGTTTTATGTTATTAGGAATAAGAAAAAGTGTGATATTAATATTTGTTAGGGGACTTTTATGAAAAACATAGCGAATATTATTGTGAAAAGGTCAATCATGATTTAAACGATCGAATACTGATTCTCTCTTCACCCCCCGATCTTAAAGATTGGTTGTAATTGTTATCAAACCTTTGGGGAAGCACTAGCTTACCTTTTTGGGAAATGCTTCAGACCGTCTCTGTTAAACTAATCCTTTAGATCTATCTTTAAAGTCTGATTGGTGGAGTGATCCTGGAGGATCCATGCAGTTATTTAGAAAGTTAATGTACCTAGATAAAATAAATTACTTTTTATTTAACTCTGTACAGTAACTTTAATGCTCAGAACGTGAACACTCTTCACCTGGAATTGTGAAAAGGTAGTTTTTCACTGTATCGCATATTCTATTTATGATAGACAGTATATAATTATTGTTCCAATACACACATCTTTGGGTATTGCAATTCAAATTGCATTAATAAATTCATTTTGGAAGTTCATTGAAAATATTTTCTGAATCGGGTTAATGAATAAATGTTTCAACGAGCAAGAAATTTGCCCTCTGTTTTCACCATATTGTTTAATTTCCCTTGCCTTGTTCATTTTATTGGGCAATCCGGACTACTTTCTGATCTCCCAGTTGGCTTAGAAAAATATTATGAAACAGTTTACTCCAATTACCGCTTCCGGAATTATTAAACCAGTTTGACCGGACAAGTGTTTGTTACACATTTGGGAGACTTTGGTTCGTTGTCCGGCTGCGTGGGTAGATATTACAAATTCCTTGTTTACTACTCCCTTGTTAAATTGTATAATCTTCCTCACATCCTCATTTGAAAAATGAATATATGCACAGTACATTACAACTGGATAATTGTACGACATATGTGTTTACCCTTGTAGATTTCAAGTCGCGCAATTATGTCATAAGAGTGAAACTCTCTCCGTTCGTTGACTCTGGTAGCTCGAGTTTGTACTGGGAACGACTCGAAGTTGCCCTAATTTAAATTGTATGGATATTGTGATGTGTTCAGGGCGACTAAAGGTCAACGAATATATAACAATCACACTTTACCGACCAGTTTATCTGTGTTGTTGTATTATTATTCTTCATTCTGCACTTATTACCGGGTATGAGTATAATGATTTTTGCTTATCATCTCTGATACTTCAGTTACTTTGATGCTTTCTTCTTGCGACGCTAGGCTCACTAACCTTGAACCTTGATCTTCAAAAAGACTAAAACTATTCGGATACCGCAAGCCTAGCTTTGTAAAAAAGAATTTAACTCGGATAGATAATGTTTTACTTATGACAACCGTTCGTTCCTGGGTATAGTCATCGGGTTCGGATCCGTCAAATTGCATTTTTTCTGCAGAAGTCTGTATTATGTTATTGAATTTTTAAATGAAGCGCTTAGAAGGAGCCAACAACAACTTATTGTCATATGGTAACATGTTTCACTGACTCTCATTTGCATGTATTCAAAGGCGAACATTGTATGTTGTTTCCCCTTTCGCGATACTCTTCCTCTCACTTGCTACCTGTAAGAACTTTGTTTAACGACCATGCACAGCTTTGGTAACAAAAATTAAGCACTGTTACATTCCTAATGCGAATTGTCTAAATTTTCTACATCGCACATGGGAACTGCTGATTGGACATTAAAATGAAGGACGGTAAAATACGAAGAGACTTGAAATGATTTCACCAACAGTGTTTCCCTGGGTCCCAATCCCATCACTCAGGACACGGCAATTTGGTCTTGTAATAATGATATTCAACACGGTCCGCGCCCATCTCTTTATTTTAGCTAATAGCTTATTCAAGCGCTATATAAGCTAGATCAAGCTATTTGAAATGCTTGATTTTAGCTATTTTGAGTGAAATTCTTGACTTGGGTTTAAGACAGCTACAATGCCATTGCTAAAAAGTGGCGATCGGCTAAGTATATATGCTAATAAAAACTCATGTTCTATGCATTTTGAACTACACTCAGAACACGTGTTATATAGTAGTTCATGACACAAATTACAGTCTTTTGAAAACATTTTGATGCAAAAAGTATTCCCTTTCGTTCCCACACACTGATCACCATCCTGTGTGACGTTGAAGCATGTTAAAGTATGACTTGACTTCACAAGTGGGCTTTCATGATTGACAATCCACTTATTCACTTGATCTATCTTTGACTTTTTTTGTATCGTGTCATTTTAGAAAATGCTCTGTGTTGACAACTCAGTGTCTAGATGTCTTGCAAATTTAAACTTCCATTTCTCTTCAAGGAACTCAGCTTACAAAGAAGTTTTTCTTTGTTTACACATTGTTTCTATGGACTGCAACAAGTATGATAAGTGTTCACTCAGTAAATTCGACTTTCTGCTTGTAGCGATATTACTTTGATTGAAGGTTGAAAATCAGCTAAATCAAGCCTATTTCACAATGAGCTGATCTAGCTATTAGGGCAATATCCTGTTATTTACTTGCGAATCAAATAATTTTGACGTCGTTGACGTTAACGTCAAATTTCAACTTGACATGTTTCAAAACTTATCGAATATTATCCTACCATCATCCATAATATATATTGAGAGGAGCAAATGCAGGCAGTACTATATATTACTAAAGCATTTTATTTTATTATAGTCACTCATTGGGGAAGATTAAAAGAAACAAATTCAAGAAATGCCACGTTCTACAAAGGAAGCCAAATAACAGTAGTATATATATACTCAAACCAATTCATTCTAATGGATTTCAAGGGAAGATTCCCCGGAGAAGGGTTTTTTTGGTGGGGAGAGATTATAAAAAATGGGCTTGGCATTATTTGGGGAACAGTTTAAAAGAGAAATCAAGAAAATGCGTTTTTTACAAAGCGACGCAAATTAACAGGAGTAAATAGGACGCGAGAATGTAAAATTACTCGAACCTCGGATTTATTTGCTTCGCCGAAGAAATACAGAGTTATATATCAACGCCGAAGAAACAACAGGGTATATATATACAAAACAAATTCATTCTAAAATAGGATTTCAAGGGAGATTTCCCGAAAAGGTTTCTTTGGGGAGACGATATAAAAAATGGCTTGGCAATTGTGGGGAGAAACAAGTTTTCAAAGACGAATTACAAGAAAAGCACGTTTTTAACAAGCGACAGTCAAAAAAATAAATAGCGAGCGGCGAGATGTTAATCTAATTCAGAACTCGATTTGCTTGCGAACGCAATAACAGGACGTATATTATACCGAGCGAGCAAATAACGAAATATATACTATACAACCAATTAATTCTAAATAGGATTCAAGGGAGATTTCCCCGGAAAAGGATTTTTTTGGGGGGAGACGATATATAGAAATGGGCTTGGCATTTGGGGAACAGTTTTGAAGGAAGTAATCAAGAAAAGGCAGTTTTTTGAACAAAGCAAGCAATACAGGAGTAAATAGCGACGCTGAAGATATTTAATCTACTCAGAAACTCGGAATTTTTTTGTTCGCAAGCAATACAGGAGTATATTATACAGACGCGAAGCAAAAACAGGGTAATATATAACTAAAAATTCATTTAAGAGGATTCAGGGGAGAGTTTCCCGGAAATGGGTTTTTGGGGGAGATGATACAAATGGGCTTGGCATTTTGGGGAAGCAGTTAAAGGAAGAATTAGAAATGGCAACGCTTTTTAACAAGCAGAAAGCAAATAGGAGTAAGAAAGCGACGCGATTATGTTTAAATCTACTAGAACTCGGATTCTATTTGCTATCCGAAGCAATTCTAACAGGAGTAATATAATTACAGCCTTAGCAAATACAGGGAGTATATATATACTAACCCAATTCATTCTAAAATAGGATTTCAAGGGGAAGATATTCCCGGAAAAGGTGTTTTCTTTGGGGGGAGAAATATAAAAAGGGCTTGAGAATTTTTGGGGAACAAAGTTAAAGAAAATTAAGAAAATGGCACTTTTTTAACAAGCGAGCACCATAACAGGAGAAATGCGAGCGAGACTTGTTAATTCTACTCAGAACCTGGATTTAGTTTGCTTCGCGAAGCAAAACAGGACGTATATAATACAGCGGCGAACGAAAACAGGAGTATATATGAATACTAACCACATTCATTCTAAAATAGGGATTTACAAGAGGGAAGATTTCCCCGGAAAAGACGTTTTTTTGGGGGAGGATATATTAAAATGGGCTTGGCATTTTTGGGGGGAACAAGTTTAAAGAAGAATTCAAGAAATGGCACGTTGTTATAAACAAAGCGAAAGCAATTACGGAGTAATAGCGACGCGAATGTTAAATTCTACTCAACTCGGAATTATATTGCTTCGCAAGCAAATAAAGGGAGTTTAATTACAGACGCGAAGCAAATACAGGTTATTATATACGTGACTCGAACAAACATATACTAACACGATCCTTTTTCTAATAGGAGTTAAAGGGAAATTTCCCCTGAAAAGGTTTTCTTTGGGGAGGATACATATATATACAATGGGTTATGGTTTTTGGGGGAAACTGAGTTTAAAAGCAGAACAATTCAGAAAATGGCAGTTTTGGACAACAGCGAAGCAAATACAGAGTAATAGCGACGCAAGTCAGAAACCCGGAATTTATTTGCTTCGCGCAGCAAATAACAGGAGTATTATATTAGGACGCGAAAGCAAATAAATCATGAGCTATATTTATACAAGCGACGAAGCAAATTCACAGAGTATATTTATACTAAACCAATTCATTCTATAGGATGACAAGGTAAAGCATTTCCCCAGGAAAAGGGTTTTGTTGGGGGAGGGTATGATAAGAAATGGGCTTAGGCATTTTTGGCGGGAACGAGTTTAAAAAGAGAACAATTCAGAATAATGGCACGTTTTGACAAAGCGACGCAAATAACCAGAGTAATAGCACGCAGATCTTTCTAATTATCAGAACCTCGGAATTTTTTAAATAGGGATGGATGTTGCATGAGCAATATTCATATCTGAGCATGCGGCCCAGTCGATTATTGATACGAAATTATATATTAAATGTGTATACTCTCTAGACTATGAATGCTTGTTATCGTTAAAATATGAATATACCTTATTCCTAAATGGAATTACCGTTTTTCGTGTTTAGCTTTGCAGAATTGTATACCGTTAGTCCGAATTTTAGCAGGATGTAAATACCGTTTATCCGACGATTTAGCCCAATTACGGAATAAATGGTATATTCAATTCCTGCTAAAAACAAAAGTTACGGAATAAACGGTATATTCAATTCTGCAAAAGCTGACCTTACGGAATAAACCGATATAATTCAAATATACGAAAAATCGATATTCATTTCGCTTTCAGAATACGTAATTAACGGAATAAACAAGGGCTAAATCTGTTATTATGCTAACGCAGAAAGGATATCTGGATGGCGGCCTAGTGATTATGTACGGAAAATTAGATATTAAATATGCTATACTCTTTAGATACGTACTTGGTTTATTCCGTTGAATAATTGAATATAATTTATCGAAATCGGAATATCGGTTATTCTGTATTTAGCCTTCACAGGAATTGAATATTCCGTTTATTCGTGATTTAGCCAAATTACGGAATAAACACTGTATTATCATTCCTGAAAAGCTGACTTACGGAAATAACGTATATTCAAATTACGAATAGCGTTATATTCATTTCGGCGTTCAAAATTTCGGCATATTCTTTAGTAATCTTAACGGAATTAAACCAGAACATAAACTCTGTTCATTTGCAATGCAGAAAAGTGGTAATAGTTATCTTTTACTTAAATTTGTTTATTCTTCAATCTATGACAATTATGAGTTTTAGCATGCCCGTCAGTTAAGAACACGTTTTGCTATCCTTTCGGTATTTTGTTATTAATATTATTATTATTAGATGAAAAATCTGTTTAGATTCTTCCGTACCATGACAAGGGTTTATCAAATTCAAGTAAAAAGATGATAGTGTTATAACTTTATTCAGATTGAATTGACGTAACGTCAACAACGTCCAAAATTTATGTTGATTCCGCGAACGAAAATAACAGAAATGCCCTATAGTAGCTTGATTAAAGCTATATAGCTAAATAAAGATTGGGCGACCTGATTAAGGGTCTATACATACACCCCCTTAAAAAAACTTTTATAGGGCGTGGTATAGGTTAATTAGCCCTTCAAATCATTATTACAGACCAAATTACCGGTTCCTGTGATATCCCATGTTGTGCAAGTTACTAGTTGAGAATAATGGGTTTCAGACTTTCCACAAATTCTCTGATATTTAGTGAGTAATTAATTGCATTATATATATAATATTCATATATGGATGATATCGAATGATAGTTTCTTTCTACTTTCTACTCACTTTCAGCAGAGCACTTCTTTTGCTTAAATGAAGACTTGAAAGTAAAAAATGACAGAACACTTTCTTTTCATGAACAAATTGCGATAAAGCCTTCTATATTCAGAAGTGACTGTTGTTTTCATCTTAATAATCAATGGCAAGATTACTTGGTGAAAATTTCATATTTATTTTGTAACAGAAAGATTGTTACATAGTTTTTATGTTTAATTCTTATCAGTGAGGGTATACTCAAGATATGATCAGATTGGAATGCAGTTGCACAATATAATGATTAATTATTATATGACTTAGTCTCTACTCTAGATGCAGAATACCAATTTAAAAAGACACAATAATTTAATATTCAAATCCTGCCCCCAAAAAGTTGAAGAAAACATAAATCTATCATTCTATCCCTGTAAATTCAATTAGATATTTGTTTTACATGTTATTTAAAGAACCTGTTACAAGATCAGGTTGCAATAAAATTTAAATTCCAACGGGTGGGGACGTTTCTCATGTTTGCATACTTTCATAGCACCAGGTATATAAACATTTTATTAAACAGTAAACTACAATCTCTGTGCATAAAATTCAATCCCCATTTATAATTTGTTGGTCATAAGAGTTGCCTTGTCTGTGTGGCTAATTGATATAATATAAGTGCCCATCCATTCTTGTGCTTTTTGTTAATTTCATGATATTAAATGGCAGTGAAAAGTTGGACCAAAAGCTTAAAAAAAAAAAAAAAAACCTATTAAAACATGCAATTTTGATAATTCTTCTTTATTCCCAGACATCTAGCAGACACAGTGTATGTCTTTTCTTAGATTATAAATTTCATGGCCCCTGTGTCAGGTATTTTGGTGCTAGAATAGGATTTTATGGCTCACATAAATGAAAATGCAGCAATTCTTCCAAATAATCTTGACTTTGGTGCCGTGTGCAATGATTACACAACATATTTTATGTACAATTACTTAAATCAATAGCCGTTCATTCAGCTGTACAATTGTGCCTTAATGTCACAGAGCTGTCTTGCTGTTTAAAAGTAAGGCTGTCCTGTGAACTGTATGCAGCTGGTATACGTATGTAGGTGACAGTGGCAGTGTTAAGGTGAAGTTCAGTTATTGATATTTTTCTCTCTCGATCAGCTTTGACAATTATATGTACGTAAGTTTTTCATTATTGAAAGAGTTTTGGGGCAATCTTTGTGTTTTGTGTTGTAATAGTAAAAGTCTAAAAGACATGCTTGAATAATTTTAAAGTATTTGTATTAAATCATGAAATATTTTAATGGTATTTTAATACATGGTCAAAATATAGTGTGCCTGCGATAAGTTTTGCCTTTCTTCCTGAATAACAAATGCGGTGTCATGTGTCTGTACCAGATGAATATATTCATTGACTGCTTACATATGTGATCTTGCATTGTTAATGTGAAGCTTTCAGATTGCATGTACATGTAATAACTAATTTTATATTAGAGCTGATCACTATATGTATCAAGGACATTGCATTTGTTGGCAGAAAGGACTAGATATTTCATATTCATCAATATGAAAATTTAACACATACATGTGCAGTACTAGATTACAGTGAGAATTATGAATATACAGTGTATTCTAACTTTGTCTCCTTCAGATAGATGGACAAATTGATACTCTATGCTATCTCATTGTCTCTACAGATGATTTGTGCACTCCTGACATGGTGTGACTGAGTGACCAGTCCCTATAACTGGTGACAATGGAGCTGGTATTCAGACGTGTAAATGTAGAGGTGGACAAGAAGCGAATTCTGAACAATGTGAGTGGACTAGCCAGTCCAGGGGAGCTGCTCGCTATCATGGGACCCAGTGGTGAGACCTACATACTATAGTAGTGCATGTATAAGGGACCCAGTGGTGAGACAATTTGAACATTTTACTACCATTCCAGTTCTTCTCAAATAAGGTATGGCACCCTGGGGCCATTAGGGGTGGGGCAAAAATTGACAAATTTTCAGAAATCTTCTCCACAATTGCAGATTTGTAAGAAAAACTACCCGGTAAATGTTTAGTGATGCAGAGCAGGAAATCCTCTACCAAAATTGTAAAAGAACACATCTAATTTCAATCTGATTAAAATCAGCTCCTTAGATCTGCTCACTTAGATCACTACTGTAGTAAACGGATTCTAAGGAGCTGGTTTTAATCAGATTGATTTAATTTATACTTTTGCTGAATATTAGAATGTAGATTAGATATTCAGAACAGGAAGTTTTTTCTAGATTTAGTAGCCCTCGGGCTTGGTGATTCTTTTAACTAATACTCAGGTGACCGATAAGGCCTGTGAGCCTAGATTTTGTTTAAATTTACTCCAATGAAAGAGTTGTTTGTTGTATTTGCAAAATTTGAGACTTAAAAGTTAGCAGACGTTAATAAAGAGAATTTCTTTAACAAAAGATTTTCTTTATAAAGAACAAAACAAAGCAATATCAGATTACTTATATCTTCAAATATAGCAGGGAAAATATGTTGAAACAGGTGCTGGAAAGTCCACCCTGCTAAACACCATTGCGGGCCGCATTCCTCTAGCCTCGGGAACCATAACTGTAAATGGACACAGCATTACCAAAGACCTTCGGAGAAAACTTTGTTATGTTTTGCAGCAGGATATTTTCTTCTCCAGTCTTACACTCAGAGAGACATTGCAGGCAAGTCTTTCAAAATCATTGTACTGTGTTTTATTTAATACTTGGTTTTCATGCTTTTTATATAAGGCTTGCTAATATAGGTGTCTCCATGTTTTTTATATAAGGCATGCTAATATAGGTGTCTGCGTGTTTTTGAAAATTAGGTAGCAAGAACTTGCAATGCTGTAACCTTATTTTGTGATTTGTCCTTCACAAATTTGTGAACTATATTTCATACCTTCCAATATTTGAACTATATTTCATGTAAACTTAGCAGTGGTCAGGGACATTCATGGCGTATGTACCTACACATCTAGTCTGTTTTTATTTTCATTTCTCTATGTAGCCTCTTTGTGGGGGTCACTTTACTACTCTAAATAAAAATGTTGTAATGTTAATCCGTTTCAATCTGTCTTGCAGGAGTTCTGCCCCTTTATTAGAAATTTAACACACATGTTGTCTAATTCCTCCTATTTTGCATAGTGTGTGTATTAGTATAGAAGATGTGCATGTGGCAAAGATTTTGATTTTCTTGAGAAAAGGAAAGGTTGGAGTCAGTGTTGAGGAATTATTGATTACATAGAGAATATGTCACGGCTACCTTAAGTCAACTTCTACAACTTTTTGCCATGTTTGCTAAGGTCTCAGACTACCAGAAAATGGATGAAAATTCACTGTAGAGAGGACATTTTTTAATGATCAATTTTTGTTACCATGGCAACCAATTTTCATAGATAATGTCTTTATTTATTGAAAATAGACACAACAAAGAATTTAAATGTCCACGATCACTTGTGCTGCTTGCCTGGAAATGGGTCGAGATTGCCCGAAGCACCTGCCATCCTGAGAGGAAATTTTCTGCAAAAAGGATGAAAACCTAACAATTTTTACCCCCATCTCACTCCAAAGAAAAATTTTCCCAGTATAATGACATATATCAAGTTCTTGCAAAAATATTTTTGACTAATATGTATTTCAACTAAATAGAATTATGTTTATCATTTT
>CAJDSM010155540.1:0-18129 GCA_903981925.1 Ostrea lurida
AACCTGTCTAATCCTCTCATCCTACTCCATTGAATCGCTATTCATAAGTAGGTGGATCTGATGTTCTATTATTATGTATCACAACTCTTGTTTATTGTTATATATATATATTCTATATTATAGGTAACCATATCACGAAATATATTATTTATTAATCACCTGTAATGTTATATAACTTTGCCTGATTACACTTAAGCGAGTAAAATCAAATTTATTTTGAGAAAAAAAGTAGTGACTGTATGTTAGCAGTCGAGTTAAAAGCAACGTAGATAAGTCTGTACTATCGCAATAGATCATGTATATTACATCGTTACTACCCTTTGGTAGGATGCCTTGAATTATAAAATTTTAAGAACTTCGAGTTAATATTTCGTGATTTTTGATGAGACGCACCACTATTTTCAGTAGATTTTACACAATTCAGTGCTTTTGTGAAAAAAATATCACGTAACGGTAACGTTAAACCAGTTTTAATTCGTTCATTTTTCCAATAATCGGCAATCATTTGAGTTTGTGAGCGACTGTTGCGGTCAGAAAATCACTCTCGCTGAAATTCAACTGTAAGGGGCACACGTTCAAAATATCGGTCATGATGGACCAACGGGTGAAATATTGCTGCCCACATTCAGACGACTAAGTCACCTCACACCGCCCTACTGGTAACGGGACGCCAACAAAACCGTAAGACATCATTAAAGAGCAATCCTTCGTTCAGTAATCACCATTAAATCACTCCTCTGCAAAATACGTAAGCAGGCAAAGTCCAACACAAAAGCGAAGATAATATTATAAAATCTGTAAAGACACATAAGATTTACCACTGACAAAACCTCCAAATATTAAGAGATTACATCATACAAAAAAGAACTCGCATAAATATAGAGTAGAGAAATATCGTATGTCACACTTTGAAACCTAAAATTACCAGTATGGGATGAAGTACGCTGTATATGTATAGGCATACCTCTACTGCTATACTTATGCCGCGTCAACAATTGCACACTCTCAAGCTCCTGAGTGTAATCTCTATATATCGAAATCCAGAAATAAAGTACACAATCAGGGTACATATACGCACGCAAAGTTCAGACTTCAGAGCTATTCTTAGTATACGTAAATTACAACCACTGAGACACAGTATCAAATGAGCACGTGTCCAAGCGAGAGGATGAGAATCAGATATACGAGCTATAATAAATGCGTAATCCTGTGTAGTAAAGCAAATTTCCCTCGTTGTGGCGTACAAATGGAGTCGCACACGCTTTCGAAGTATACCCGAGAATTTCGTTTTTAATAGAATACAAAATTGCAAAGCGCACTTCAAAAGAATTTTCCTCATAACAAACTAGGGAACAGTCACAACAACTGACTCCTGTGTTTTTGATGTCTATATCACATAAGACAACTAATATGGTCGCTAAATAAGAGAACATAGTTAAAAAAAAAATCGATTCTTCTTGTCCAAACAGTCACATCTAGTCTCTCATGCATTTATTGATGTGAGCCCCTTCTTTTATGCGCTTACCAGAGACAAACTCTGACTCGAAGGAGACCTGCATCAACATGTCGAGACGCAATATCAAGCAGACTTGAGTATAGTAAGCACATGTGTAGTGCCATATATCTTACTTCAACTAATTAAGAACACTTATATTAAAAATATTGGAAAGAGTTTGTACAGATTGAACAATAGTCCATAATAGTCATCATGTACAGTTTGTTACTGATAATAATGTAGTTGTCATCTCTTGACTGACATTAAGTCAATATTTCAATCAGATAACCAATCTAAACCTTTAATCCCTAGTAAGGCTGGAAAGCCAATTTCCACACCTATGCAAAATTATGGTGAATTATTTGGTCTGTAAGACGCCATTATCACAGGCTACGATTGTCTCCCTCATCAGGTCAAACCTAACATTATCAGCTTAATGTGGTGTGGGCCCACTGTCGCAAATTAACAACTATCCTTTTGAGAGTCACTAGATCCTAAACAAATTTGAATTTACCATTACCGCAATTGTTCCATACAGAAGCGAGATTACTAGTGAAATCTCACTATTTTATCATGAATCTACAATCTTTGAAAGTCCACACATATGGTAAATCAACTTCTTACACCTATATATTATCCTCTGTTTCCTTACGTTCCTCCAGTAATATTTGAGTAATAATATTAACGGCACATTGAAAGCACTCATGGAGAGATGCTAGATTCCAATCAACATCATATATAATTTTTTAAAAAGATGCATATCTATATCTGTAATGTCTATCCCTTTACTCTTAGGAGTGGTCATCAATAAACAATTTATAAATTGGCAAAATTGTTTACATTTCTTAGAACTCTACTTGGATTTCTATTGATGTCAGAAAGATATCGGTGGTAAATTGTCCCTGTTTTTTCTTGCCAGCTTCAATTTCTTTTCATAGAACACACCTGGATACTTGTTATTTTCCGTAGTTTTTATCACCATGAAAATTAAGAATCAAGATGTCAATGCAAACTGATTAACAGTAATGAGACGAATGCACCCTACAGCCAAAAGACTGCTAACTTACGTTCTGAAAGTATTTTTTTGCCTTGCTAGACCCTATATCACATCTATGGTACTTATTAACATCTGTTTCCGATTACATTCCTCACTCCCAAATCACTGTTGAAGGTAAAACCCGTCAATAACCATGGCGAAAGTCAGCAATGTTGTCATACGAGCGAAGCCCAAATCGTTGTTCTAAGACTCACAGCATGTGAAACCATAGATATCTATATTAGATCCCATATCGAGCTCAGAGACCATATTTCATCCTGAAAAAGATAGTATGAAATCGTTAAAAGTGTTGCTAGCAATTAGGCAACAGCTAGGCAAATCGAGAAAAAGGATCAAAACTGAAAGGAGATCAGAATGGATTCAAAGAGTGCGATAGAGGAGTACAAACGATTCCTCTGCCTGACGGTCACACCGCACGTGAGCCCTTAGTCGAAACTAAAAGTAAATGGGGTTTACAGCTCGTCCCCCGAAGTACACTAGACTTTACACGCTATCTAAAAACAACACTATGCTTCTTCGAAAGAGTAATGTACGTATGTGCTTGAATCAAGTGGCTCATTAGTGTCGGGGCGAGCCTTATCTTTCGCCTATTTATAAAGTCAGAGGAAATTTGAAACAAAACTGTGCCATACCTCTATCGTTCATGTGACTGTTTCGTAGTGATAAATCACAGCGTGTGAAAGTCTGATACAGACTCACGAATTGTGAGATCCTTAGTTGTTGTACATCACCAATAGGTTGCTGGGACGTATGGTTCAATATGTCTATCTCTCCATCACATGCCACAGCGCCTTGCGAGCCTAAAGGAGACCTCGCTAATCGTATCAACATAAGATCATCTACCAGGACATGCGTTGTGTTGGGAGGACACAATTTTGATAGGAGATCTGTCATACTCTCAACGTAATTGGCGCTGGCCACCGCAATATTTTCACAGCTTAAATATAACTCGTGTTAGAAAACTTACTTGGTATTGTTTATTGAATACGATGATTACAATACAAGAGTGCAAATTTAAACCCGAAATCGAACTATCCGTCTTAACCATATATTACGGAGCACACTTCAAACAAAAGTCTAGTAACGATTATTAAGTCTAAGATATTAGCAATGAGTTAGCCACTTTGCGTTGATAAAGAGTACCTGTAGAATCGCCCGCCAACCTCAAACTTGCCTCTGGACACTCCTTATGAATAAACAATCGCTCAACGAAGGGTTCTCTCCATAGCGATAAAATAATATCCACAGACTTAAACACTGTCCAGTAACCAAATACCAGCTCAGTGGAGTTTGCAGCACAATCCAACAGATATGCACTGTCTATGATTTATCTACTGTTTTACGTCCCCGGCCACGAGATAATTTTTCAGGCTCTCATTTGATGGATATATCGTCAACCCTCGCTTGAGCCGGTGAAATGCGGATAGCAAAATTTAGGCCTATGCTTGGTGAGAGACAACACCTAAGGGCCTTTGGAAGAGGAGGGGGATCTTGATTTTCGTGCCGTAATGGTGATTGAGTGGTACCATGCCTGTGAACACGGACATCAAGTTTTTTTCTGTCCTCAAATCAGAACAACCGCCCCTCATATCAGACTCGTCCTCTCGACACGCAAGGGGGATGCTGGATGCCTATTCTATTACTACCGGAGCCCCAGGGTTGCAAACAAAGATCGAGCCACATGTATAAAGTGATCAGAATGGATTACAAGGAGGAACCTGAAAAGTGTTAGAAAAATCAGGATAGAGATCTCCAAGCAGGTTCAAGTGACAGCCAAACTCACAAGAATGATAAAGAAAAAATCTGCCAATATGTATTCCAGAGGGGCGACAGACCTTATGAGGATCTCCTCAAAGCAAGTGTTAAACGGAGAGAGACGAATATTCATCCCACCTGGTTTACCTATTGCAATTACAATAGACCGATTTTAGGGAAATGTGTGATGCGCTACGAACATATCACTACAGTTTAAAACGAAGGGAACGTGGAGCTAAGCTGTGCTCATGCCTTTTGGCAAACGTGAATGCCGCTTTGTTAGAGACTAAAGACAGTAACATTTGCAATGATGTTTTGCACTAATTGAGATTTGATTGTATATTATTCGTTTATAACGTTCCCAACAGAGAATATTTCACTCATCATGGAGACGACACCTAAAGTGATTAGCCAGGTTGAAGGGTGCAAAATTAGGCTAATGCTCTCGTGCCTTAAGGGCTTTTGAGACGGGGAGGGCAATCTTTACTCGTTGTCCAAAACAACCGCTGTGACCGGGGCTGGCTCTCTTACTTATCCGGTCTCATACCCGAATCGACCTAAAGCACGACCCTACATGTCTGGCTTGAGACAGTACTTACAACGCGAAACAGTGCTCGCTTTGGCTGAGCCTGTCTGTTATGCTCACGACACGCCAAGGGGATGCTGGAGGCCTATTGCTAATCGTGACCCACCCCACGGGTCCTCGGCAAAAAGTGGGGCGCATGAATAGTTCAGATGGTTAAGAGGACCTGAAAGAATAAGGAAGAGATCATCCAAGTACCGGGCAAGGATACACCTCAGTGAAAGAACAAAATTGACCATGGTATTCCAGAAGGCGACCTGAGACCCAAGCAGGTTACCTGAATGCGGAAATGGAATTAATCCACCTACTAGATCAAAGAAGGAAAGAGATAAGGTACATTCATGGACACACGGATGTAAAGAAGTGGAACAGCGCAGGCTTGCACTAATAGCCCTAGTGGGAAATTATAGGTGCTGTCCCAAAATTCATCTTTGTGGCAAAAAGACATCGATAAATGCATTATTATGAAGATGATTGGCAGCGTTATATACTAATACGATTAATTCTGCAATTCCACGGCATGCGAGCCCACTTACTCTTACGAACAGAAACCAATGAGTGTGTAAAATATATGACATTTGAACTACAAAAAGAAAAATGGATTCTTTTAATAAATTTTTCTAGCACTAACAACAATCTTAGACTAAAAGTCTCCCAGACTTGGCAGTGAGATAATCAGAAGCGAGTCGGGACCCTCTTCGCGGTAATCTTATACAAAACTCCTGCTGCCGTTACTTACTACTGAGACGAAGCAGAAACTATAAGTTAACAAATCTCATGCTGATCGAACACAAACAATTACCTCAACAATGCTATTTAAATCGCCATCTTGTGACGTTGTGTTTACTAGAAAGAAACGGCTACAAGCTTTAGTGTAGTGGGCTACTAAGTTATTTGTGCAACGGGTGCGCTTCGGCGCACACATCCTTAAGTGCATCTCCTGATAGTGGTCCACATAGGCACGAAAAAGCGAATGTTAGAGCGAGATACTTCTCTAGCAAATTAATTATTTAAACAGATCATACTGTCGACACAAAGTCTTCCGTCACTCACAGAATAATCATATTTCAAAATGATCAACTAGATCAAACAAAGACAGCTTTACAGTCCATTTATATTCACGCTGAGTTCAAGTTCTAAAGACTATATTCTGTGTTTAACTCCTGTGTACCATCCTATTAGATAATCCTTTTAAAAACAAACACACCTAGAAAAACCACATATCTCACTGAGCTATCCAGACGCATTCGGTAAACGAACCCCTGTCATTTCATGATACTCAAAATCGAGAACTTCATAAAACCCTGTCTTACCTCTATGCCCATGTACAGAAAACGATCAGAATATCGGAAAATACGACCACCACATCTGCATCACGTTCACACAGCACTCTGAGATGTACTGTACTCTGGATATAAACTCACTCCTGTACGTCCCGTAGCATGAGAGAGCGGCATTCTAGAGGTGGTCTATTCCAGCTACTCGTAACAGACTTGAAACACAAATCCCTCTGTCAGAGCAGGAGACGTCTTCCTTAGATATTCAAGGTCTAGAGATCATGAGCGCCGAAGGGACGAGCGCCGCCTTCTACTGAGTTCTATCTCTCTTACGAATGACATGGCAGTGGAGAAAGAGAACTATGAGAGTACTAACAGAAATGTCCTTACTGCCATCCCAAGTAGTAAAAAAGGGGTCGAACTCAATGGTGAACTTATAAGCACACCATGCACCGAAAAGAAACTAACTTCTGAAGACCCATGAGAGGTGCTCACCCTCAATGCGCTGTTAAGATGTCACACCGTGCGGGCACACGCGATGCATGGTTCCATCTTGAAGAAAGGTTAATGGATTGTTAAGCCGGTCTGCTGGGCGGTACGATCATTACAATATAGTATATGTTAAACTCAACCGAGTGGGTATAAAAAGATATATTGAGCAATCAGCAGGTTTGTTCAGAGGGTAACCTTTGCACAAGCAAATTCAAGCTTGAATATGTTAGATCAAGCTAAGGATTGAATGCTATAATATTATAAAGGATCTCTAATAATATGCTTAATGTAGCCTAAATCATGAGAGTTTTTCATTATTTAGGATCACTCCATCTTGAATCCATTCCGGGAGGTGTGTGGTTGCCTTACGTATTCTGTACATAACTGTTGTTAACATCTGAACTTTCATGAAGGAAACTTTTCTTGTATACCTGCATTATACTAAGTAACACAGTGTTACCCACTTCTCCTTTGTCGAACTCTTCCGTATGGAATCTATAATCGGGGAGGAACACTACAAAGGGTTAGGGACCACAAAGTTTACCGTTCAGAGTCTTCAAACTAAGGTAATCTATGCTTAACGCGTTCGCTGGTGATCTATATCTGGTGTGGCAGTAAGCCGAACAAATAAGCATGTTCTAGGCAACTTTCTACTATAAAGTGAGACTTATATTGATCTCAATAGAATCTACTTTCATTCTTTATAAAAACCACCCAATTGCTACTCCTGTTGTAGTTAGAATAGAATACAAAAGAGGCTTACGGGCTGGGTTGATAGTCGAGGTCTGACAGAGGTAGGGAATGCTGGTATTTACCTTCGCTTATATTAGGTAATATTCCTGGTGTCCTCCCCGGGGTATACGGGGTTCTCTGGGTACTACAAGGGCAGGGGAGGGAAGGTACAAACCTGTGTGTACATTTCAGTGTTTTTCATACATTAAATCAACATATATATGTACAAAGGTCAATTTCATTTATTACAATTATGAGAGAGTATTTTAGATTGAGAATTGTATGGTAGAGTTAATCATAGATTTTAGGGAGCCTTTTTGCTCAAATACATTTGACCCGCCTGCAACAAGTTGGGGGAAGTAGTTACATATTGGATCACTAAAGGTTATGATCTGTCTCACCTTATGCTGTCATCCGTCTGTAACGAGTATGTGAACTGTAAAATGGTTTCCCAAGATATTCTGTTAGTCGAGTTAGCCATAGATCTTAAGCATAAACGAAAAGTCAGTCGAGCATCACCATTCTCTGCATACATGATAGTCTATACTACTATTTGCAAATGTTTGAGGATCAATAGGGGGACAAATAAGGTCACCAACATCTGGATAGTAAGGCTGAGCGACAATTCTTCGATGATTCGGCTACCACACTCAGAAGAATTGATCCATTTTTAGCCTAGAGTCACTATTAAGATATATCAATGGGATAATACTCATTCAGGTAAATGTTTTATTCAGGTTCGAGACAAATTATCCTGTGCCTCCGTAGAGTCATTATAATCACATTCTGATTAACTCATACAGACGAAGCTGATATACGTAATTTATCATTAACACGTCTAAAGGTCAATCGATCACTGGACCTCAAAGTAAGCAATAACTGAATGTTCTCCAGGCTCTCATCAGCAAATTAACTAAACATTCTACTACGAATCAACAAAAAATTGGTCAATCTCAAGTTACATGCTTATGTGGGTAAACTGATAACCCTCGGGGCAAGACTGCAAAAGATTTTGTTGTAATGTCTTGAAAAACTAAACTTCTTGCTCACGATCTAAGAGGTCAAAGCAGATGGGACCCATGTAAGAAAAACTCCTAGATGTAAAGGCAAAGCATAACGAACAGATGAATCATACTACCGGCAAAAGTGCCTGACAATATATATCATCGAAAGAACAGAGTGGGCAACGTAGACAAGGAGAGACCCCTGGACACGACGCAGACGAGTGGGAGTCAGAGGTGATAGAGGATGGAAGCATGCATCGTGTTATGACGCGGTCACGAGAGTGGCCAATCCCTGCCTGTCGAGCTCGATAACTAGCCTGCAGGTAAAATCGGAACAGTCCGTAGTCAAATCAGTGTGGTGTAAAACGGCTTACCAATGGCTATGAAATCACAATCACGACAGTATTTGACCCTCAACATGAACTCAGGTCCAATCTGGCTGATTCGTAAATGAGTAAATTTAAGACTATATTAAGAATTGATACGGAAATGCTTTGCTCTTTTAACAAATTAGATCTCAGTTGACCCTGCAGAAACCAATTGTCTAGATATGCTGGCTTGCCCCTCGATTCACAAACTGATTAATAGAAGAAATAGGACATTGCGTTGCCGTAATTCGAATGAGTTGAGAGACACATAATCTACGCGTATCGCGCAAGGTGATGATGGAATATTGCTAACACAATATGGTGAAGTTTGCGAGGGAAAAGCTTGAAATATAGTTGCCCGAGTTGTCAATAAGACGTTCGTAGATTAGATTATGTGTTCTGCTCACGATTTAATGTCGAATTTTGATTTTCAATGATACAACCATAATCCAAGTAATTGAAGGAAAAGTACATGGAAACTGTGGTGTTCCTTTATTGATTTAGTCGTTGTGAGATTATTCTGTTGAGTTTTTAATGAAATTATAATCTGCACAGATACATGTAGGGGCATCGTCGTTCTAAATTCCTTCAACCGTACAAAGCGTGAAAATGCCCAGCCACTGTCTAATGGAGAATAACAAAGATAAAAGCATAAGCACTTTAATGTCACAAAACCGATTTCGAGTCTACCTAACCATAAATTGTAGATATATGTCGCTTGGAGAAACAGAAGAGTGTTTTCTAGTCTCTGATGCTGTCAGACTGGACCGAATTTGTCGCCGCAACAAGTGAATTCAAAATGGGAGAACCCATTGATATTGATCAAATCCTCATTCAAAGATAATTATCTCAAGATTGAGCTCACTCCTGGCAAATAGCAAAATTCATTAACTTCTGGAAATGATACGAAAATTTGGTATATACCCTAAACCTCTGGTTGTATTTTGATTTTTTCTGAAGTACATCTTCATATTTTCATTATACATGAGTTGTATAGTTTTCACACACCTCAGCTCATAAGCGGTTCGTAGATGATTCTTTTTGTAAATATATTAGAAATAATAAGGTCAAGCTCACTGGGCATTAAAGTGTTGCGCATGATTCATGCATTGTTGCGGTTGTAAGAAAGAATTTTATGAAAAATTAGGTTCACTTTAGGGCACAATTTTTGCCCACCCGCCCCCCAGGTGTTGCAAGAGACACCTGTATAATTTCAATTCATAGTGGCCTACTTGTCCAAAGATTGCTTCTCCGCAAATTTGAAAAGAAATTGGACTGGTAAAGTTATAAGAAGAAAGTTACAAAGTGTTAATGTTAAACATAACGCAGAGATTGTAATGGGGCTTGGCTGGTTACAAATCACTTATTATAATTAAAGTGAGGCAATTTCGATTTTTAAAATAACTCTTTAATGGCAATTTTGATTATAATTAGCAAAGTTTAGTGCCACAGCAATTATCTTGGCGTTGTTTATTTATTAGACTAGGAATGTCAAACTGACATTAAAAGTTTCATACGAATACATCCCACGTAAGTATGGAACTATAAAGGTGATTATATTATGTTTAGCGAAAGGAGGATCCATTTATTGTTTCGTAAACTGTTTATAGAGCTTAAGACTTAACTATAAATTCTTGTAATACCTGGTGATTCACATAGTGAATCTAAATCTTATGTGACCATGAAGATCACTGCATGACTAGATTTTATCAGAGATGGGGTTTCGTTGGTTTAAAGACGCAATATGTTCAATATACAGGTGGTTACACAATCTGGACTCGATACGACAACATTCTTGACATTTGATACAAAAGAACGATGTTACTGTCACAAAACATAGCGACAAATCTTTGTGTCAATGATTGGGTGAATATTATGTTCTCGCTCAGGCGATTTACCTTGAAGTTCCTCATTGAACGGTTGGTGCACCACCTATTGCATTTTATCTTGAATCTTCAAGATATGAAGCATGACCTGTGGTTTTTTTGTTGATTAACGGTAATAATAAAGTCATTGGGCTTATTTTATTATTATAGTTAATTATTTAAACACAAATACAGACAGGGATTCTATAGGCAAAATATTTTTAGAAAAACCAGAACTGTATTGCTTATTACACTATATATACCACAGATACATTTTGTTTTCTCCCCATTTAATTGTGCAATGATCCCAGAACGAAAATGGAGGGATCAAAAGGGGAGTTTAAAGTAAGAGTGTGGATTAGGGAGCGTGTATGAGACAGTTACACTCAATGTCCACAGGCTGCACTGTGACTGTTAACCTCAGAGTATGAGGGGATGCCTCCTATTTAATCTAGAATTTTGAAATTTGGTAGTTTATTTGAAATGCGGGTTATCAGATGATTAAAGATTTACTCGCACTTCCAAGTCAGGAATATAAGCTCAATTCGAATGAATTAGACACTGGTAACGAGTAACAAGCGCCCAACCCAAACTTGCCCTCTGGACGACTATTAGATAATGGGCACAGGTTCCAAGAATATCAAAGCCTTAAACTGCCCGCACATAGCCATGTGGATTGCAGCACAATGCAAACAAAGTTGGGACCCATGATAGTCCAGATGGTTTAGAGGAACCTGAAAGATAAGGAAGTGCAATCCAAGTCCCGGGCAGGGGATAAATCTAGTGAAGAAAAATTGCCATGTATTCCAGAGAGCCGAACACGAGACCCAAGCAGGTTACCTGAAGGGAATGAATCATCCACCTTACTGATTCAAAGAAGGAAATGGAGAAAATTCTACAGTAAAGAAGGAGTGACTATGTTTTTGGCAAAAAGTTATGGCATTGCATAAAACAAGTCTGCAATCCGGATGCCTACAAAGACATACTTTAGGACCATATTATTATGCGCAATTGACAGCGCTGGTTTCCAGATCAAGTGAATTTGGAATTTAATTATGCCGTAATACACCCATAATACGAAGAGAAAAAATACGTACGACTTCTCAATTCGTTCCCTATGAAAATTGGTTAAGGTCGTTCATGTTGTATTCTGGAAATGTGCATTTTGCAGTATACGCTGAATCTCATGAACTGGAGTCCTGTCACTTGGCAGGTACAAGCACAGCTTGTGCTTGACAACCGAAGCAGACACCACAAACCATTGAGAACGCCTTCTGTAGTAGAGTGAAATTTTCATTTTTTTAAATATTTAATCAGGATTTAATATATTGAAATAAATGCTTATTAATTTATCTATTTCAAGAAGCAGAAATAATTCATTAGAATAAAGTTTTAACTAACTGAAATAATTTCCAACCAGAAATGTTGTTTTCAATTCTTTATTCTTTTTTAGACTTTATTGCTTACATTGCATTTTACTGAAACAGGTTTTTCCTCTTTAGAGTAATTGTTTACCATTTATGTTCAGTGGGTCACTTTAGTCTGGTCACATGATTTATGGGAGGGAAATTCTATTTGACGACAGGTATTATTATTCTTTGTGCCAACGAGGTAACTTGTCTGTTTATAGACGTTTGCGATCTAATTTGTTTCATAATCATATTTGGATAAAGTATATTCAGCCATAGCGGTTGTGTTTATCTTGGGTTTGTTGCAACCTTACATATATTTTTCTCCTGATGATGGTTGACACTATGAGAGAGTGAATGATTTTGAGAGTTTTGCATGGAGCTGTAAATAATGATATGCATTAATATGTGTTCAAATTAATGTGTTCTTATTTAAAAGTATATCGACGCGGGCGGTGCTCAGTCGGTAGGCGTTCGCGTGCTCGCATGCGGAAGGTTGGGTGGTTGAATCCGGCGCGACAGACATAAGTCGTTAACGACAGGTGTGACAGTTTCCACTGCAAACGCTTCGGCAACAGTGTGATGTCAACGGGTCTAAGGAAGATACCTTGAAAAAACGATTCCCGTGTCGCTGCAGGTGTGGACGCTAAGACTCACTGCTAAAAGCATGAGTGCTAAGCATAGGCCTAATTTGCAGCCCTTCACCGCAATGGTGACGTTCATGAGTGAATATTCTCGACGTGACGAAACAAATACAAATAATATCAATCTAAAGTATAATGCTTTACGATATTAATGATAGTAATAATTCTATAGAATATTACTCTTGAAGTAATTATGATCTACATTAAAAACTATTGTTTTAATTAATTTAGAACTCCCAGCCTATATAGTAGGAGAACAGAGTCGTTTCTCTTTATCTTTTGAGATTGATTGATTATTTGTTGTCTTTTACGGATGCATTAGTGCAATCGTCCACTATTTTAATTTTAGCGCCTTTAGCGAGTATGATTGCGCTAAATTACATTGTGGGTAAAATGATTTATTGATTACAAATTATAGACCAAGTGGTGCGTTGCGCTAAAAATAAGTTGGGCCAAAAGGCTTTCAATTGCTGAAATGGGCTAAAATTTGTTTACGCCAAATATTCTCGTTTGTACGTATGTTATTTTTACTTGAGGTTCTTAAGAATCTCGTCTTGGAAACATTGCCATTTGTTATTCACGAAGAAAGTTTCAATCTGAAGAGGTTATAGGCTGGATTTGGAGTGATGTTCAAATTTTTTGGAAGTGTGTTTTCTGATTTCAAATCGGGGAATTAAAAAAGAATGTTGCGGCCATGAAAAAATGTTGAGGTCACTGGAAAAACCTTGGAAAAATTACTGGAATTTTATGACCGAAATTCCTGTAACAAACCATGAGAAACCTAACCTGACTGTAAATCCTGATGGTGTCATCTGTCAGGAGGCATGTGGTATTGCCACCTTCTTCAATTTGGCCTTAATGCGTCCTGCGCTTGTGATTTTACCTCTGGTTTGTTCTTAAGATATTGGGTAATATCTGCCAGGAGGGCATAGATGGCTGAAGCATTGCTTTGTCCAGAAGACAGTATTCTCGTGCATTATGGAATGATGCAAAAGAATGACATGGGGCGATATCATGAAAAGTCGGACAAACGACTTTGGACCAGAAATTTTTTACTCACAAAAATCGCTTATGCGCGATTATATGGTAGTTATTTGTAATTAGACATGGGGAATAAATTGCACACAAATCTACAGTAATAAGTTACATGTTATCTTGTTGTTGATATGAAATTACAATATGTAACGTGTGAATTTATTAGAACTGTTTCTCTCTTACATCCTTTTGCTATCGGCCTATGTCTTTCATAACTCATTCAAGAGCCAGTCCTTGGCTTGTGAGTCAGTGTGGTCTCCTATGATAATGGGCAGCAGCAAAATCCTGACATAGCTGTTGCGTTAATATGTGGGGCGCTGCCATTGAGTGCTTCCGCATCAAACAAAAGTTCAAAATGTCGATCACATTCAAAGTTGTTGACTTGCAAATGCAAATATATAACTTATAGAACAGCATACTTGGCCAATCTTTTTAATTGTCGGCATGGGGGTTATGGGTTGGAGGGTGGCGGTATGATTTGAATAACTTGAATCTCATATATCAGGGATCTTTCATAATAAATTTTGAAAATTTTTTGGCCAAATGGTTCTTGAGATGAGATGTATAATGACACAACCTATCCTTTGTCTTTTACTGAATTCTCCATATGAGGGACCTATTCTTCATTGAACAAAGCTTGAATTCCCTTTACCAAGGATGGTTGCCAAGTTTTTTGAATTGGCCCCAGCGTGTTTTTTAGAATAGTATCCTTCGGTTCGGGTGAAGCTAAAAATTACAACGAACCTTCGATTCGGGTGAGTTAAGATACAACATCTATGGTTTTTCAAATAAATGTAAATTTTTTTAAAAATCAAGTGACAAGTATCATAATAGTCCCAGTTGATTAAAGATGGTGGTCTATATATTCAATTTTACCTTTTTGCAAACTATGATTGGCAATGGAGTTGCCCCTGGCAACTCTGAGGTCTAATCCCGGCAAATTAATGCTATTTTCGTTGTTTTCTTGGCAATTCCACTGCCCCCTACATCTTTGCCAACTGTTCTCGCAATGTAATGTAGGCAGCGGAAGCTTCCTTTGGCAGCCTTTGTTAAAAGGCAAGGCTCTCTGGAGCAGGTCTGCTGTCAATCTTGTAAAAGATCACAAACGCCTGGAATGGAACCTACAACAGCCGGCTTGTGTTTAATCTTTACATAAATCTCATACAGTCATTGTATACTGATTTATATTGAGAATGATCAGGAATCGTTAGAACTTCAAAAAAGAGGCATGAGCCACATCGTTCATTTGAGTGATCTTGAGCCCTGGATCAGCAGTGTTGATTTTATTATGATTATTATAGATTTTCAATCTCTATATTCCTGTGAAATCTTCATCCCATATTGTTATCCAAAAGGATCAACATACTGAAAATGAAATTCGTATCAATCTTTGTTGGCTAACAATTATATGACCATGCGGCATATCCTTGCTGTTTGGTAAAGCCAAAGGTCTATAAGTCATATGGTTAATGTTAACTGCCTTTTTGTAATTATAATGAACAATCTTGCCTAAGAATCTATATACATACTAATGAAAATGTTTATTAAATAGCGTTTAAGAATACTTGACTGTATCACAACACTCTACCATATGTAATGTCATGATTATCTCCCTTTGTTGGATGTCCCTCAGTCTCATGAGAACAAACTTGAAATCCTGGCATGTACACAAAGATGGTTGGTTTTGCTTGTATGATGTGTTTAGAAAAAAAAAAACGATAGATAACATATTTCCTTGAATTTTTACCCTAGTCATGTTTTGATTCGCCATGCAGAATGTATGAGAAGGGATATTATATGGAATTTGTCGGGTATGAACGTTGTATCAAGGTCTCATGTAAAGCCTTATAGAAAGAATAATGCGACTAAGTTACACTATATGATTACTGAAAACTATTGAAACAAAATAATTAGCAACAATTACGGGAGAGAAATAAAGTGGATTGTCATTGAAGGCACTTGGAGAAACTGCTAAATTACTTTATGATCCACAAACCATATATCACCAAAAACAACTGACAAATTTGCCGCATGATCATCAAAGAATACATGTGGTTTCAATCATATATCGTTGAACACCAATTTTCGCTAATTTCGTTGATCGACCGAGCAACCAGCGAATTCAAATGTTCACACGAAGTTTGTGCTTCTTAGTCTCCGTTTCATTTTCCACTGACCTGGGCGAATCATACATGTAATGGAAGAATTTTAACCGGGTAAACTTATGTGATCAGCCCGTACCCACGCTTTTGGCATGAGACTCGACGTCTCTTTTTCAATAGAATCTCCGATCTCAGATGCCGGGTAAACGCATGAAAAAATCGCTGTTGCATAAATTGTATGATTTTCTAGATGAACATGTCAATTACCATGTAAAGAAGCCATCAACACTTAGTCAAAACTAATTTCGGGTATTACTCGCAAATCGGGTACTCACTTTTTTCCACTCTCCTGAACACAATGGGGGCGCCGAATTGGTAGATTTTACCACCTGATCTCACCAGCATCTCAAAAGTTAGTCGAAAATTTCAACCCTTTGAAACACGCTCAAACTTCGGATCTTGATTTTGTTAAACACACATATATCGTTATTCAATTAACGTCTGGAATGCCTGATGTAGTGCCTTGACAAAAGAATTATTGTCCCCTTGCGGTTTAAACGCTCAGACCAATATCGAAGTAGAAAATCCTGCGTTTTATTCGTCGAAGATACAATCGTCCGAATAAAAGGATAAAAATTTCATGAAAATTAACAATATGAAAAAGTTGTGATAGTTAAACTTAATAAATATTATTGATAATCAAGAATGAGTACAGAGTTTTATTAAAATCAATTGCACTTATCCGCTACTCGTCCAACCGTATTTCAAATCTACAGATCAAAATATATCTTAGATAGTCATAGTAAGGATGATCACTCATTCAAATATGGCTTTGAAATGTGTATGAACTACGTATGATCGAAGTTGCTTTGATAGGGTTGTAGAAAAGTACTAACTAGGGCAATATCACACGTTATGAAGTTATAAAGATGTCAAGAGGTTCAAACGTTGCACCTGAAGACGAAAGGTGAGAATTTCTGGTGTCATCTTTTGTTCAGCGTAGAGCTACTCTTCATCCACGAATTGTAGTATCACGAAACATGTTGATTGTCTTGCCTGCCATCGATAATAATATGAATGACTCCATCTGACGTAGTATTGCTCAACAATACACAGTAAGAGTACAAGAAATTACTATCATAGACAGGTCAATTACTGAGGACTCTAGCAACAACTGATTTGACAGCTGAGAATAGATCGATTCTGACAGTGTATCAACCGTTTCTCTGTGTACGCGGACATTTACCATATACCGTTTTTAGGAATCTATTAATGATAAGCATGAAAGACGACTTTCCGAAGATCAGTACAAGATAGATTGTTAGGTCCTCTGCTATCCTGTACCACTTTCTCTAAAGAGAAAATAGCCCGTGGAAATACAAAAGATGAACAATACTTCGATTTAGGCCATCATTATAATAGGTGTGCTAGATTAATAAGCATATTGGTCAAGCCAAGACTCGCGTAACCGTTTGTCTTTGCATTTTCAGAAGAAGTCTGGAATAGACAATCTCCGTGTGTCATGTCTACAATGAGGATTTATGCTAGAAGTAAGGAATACAGATCAAAGTATAGTGGGTAGAAATAATTGAAAATTTGTAGGAGGTGATTTGAAAAAAACCCACACTGGTTTCAATCGTCAAGATTCAGTGCAAGAACTTTTAAAAATGATATTGTTTAGGGTCAAATTCATCTATCACCCACGACATACCAGTCTGAAATATAAAACAATTATGTTTAATTAAAGTGGAAAAGAGATAGTTAAATTTAGCGAAAAAGGTACAAATATACCGATTATCAAACCAGGCTAGTATAGTAATAGTGGCTTAGCTAGGTAGCCCTACTCCATCATCCAATATCTGCAGGATAATACGACGTGTTTGCCAAATCCTTTCAGTAAGTTGTATCTTTGAAGGGAGGAAAAAGTAAAAGTTTTCTTTGAAGGAGAAAAGAAATCCGCAAGAATTCCCTCTTGGTTCGCCATCATTATGGCCTGCCTCTCCACAGAACGAGACTCCGAGTCCACCGAAGTTTCTTCGCAGGTGTTCTGACTCTTCGAGGGAAATCTCCCAAGATCGACTACGGGTAATAAAGCATAATATGGAACTGCTCTCCCTCCAATAAGTTTGGATTTTATCACTAAAACATACAAGGAATGATCTCCCCTGGAGGAAGACTCGCTGGTAATACCGCAAAGTCTCTGTGGGATCAGTGATGTTACGTCTGCATGAAAAGCAAAATCAACAGTTTTATTTGCACATATAGTTATTATCGTTAAAATCGCCTATTTTAGATTTACATTAATTATACT
>CAJDSM010155552.1:0-11787 GCA_903981925.1 Ostrea lurida
TTTAGGCCTACTGTTAAAACCAATTTTAACTCCCACATATATTGAAATTTGACGGTACCACTAATCAAAATGTATTAGTAGCTGACTTCATTAAGCGTGATATCTGAAATTCCATGGGATATTCTGACACCTAATACCACTCCTTGTTGTATGAACAGGTCACGATAGGTCCGATATCTCGAAGAAACACAGCGTCTTAAGGTAATCCTACAAATATTGAATTTGACGATACCACTAATCAAAATGTATTAGTAGCTGACTTCATTAAGCGTGATATCTGAAATTCCATGGCATATTCTGACACCTAATACCACTCCCAGTTGTATGAACAGGAAACAATCGGTCAGATACCTAGTAGAAACACACAGCTCCTTAAGGTAGTCCCACACATATTGAAATTTAACGGTACTACTAAGCAAAATGTATGAGTAGCTGACTTCATTAAGCGTGATATCTAAAATTTCATGGCATATTCTGACACCTAATACCACTCCCAGTTGTATGAACAGGCAACGATAGGTCAGATATCTAGTAGAAACACACAGCTCCTTAAGGTAGTTCTACTAATATTGAAATTTAACGGTACTACTAATCAAAATGTATGAGTAGCTGACTTCATTAAGCGTGATATCTGAAATTCCATGGGATATTCTGACACCTATTACCACTCCCAGTTGTATGAACAGGCAACAATAGGTCAGATACCTAGTAGAAACAAAAAGCTCATTAAGGTAGTCCCACACATATTGAAATTTGACGGTACTACTAAACAAAATGTATTAATAGCTGACTTCATTAAGCGTAATATCTGATATGGCGTATTCTGACACCTAATACCACTCCCAAAGGAGATAATATAGATATATAAAGAGGCGAGTATAATCTCCTCCTACTAAGAGAAGTTAGATCAATTATGTACATGTAATGTATATGAACGCGCTCCGGATAGAATACTACGTCTGGGTGTTAAAAAATGAAACTTATGATATTTATATTTTAAAAAAAAGCCTGAGATAAATTCTCGAGTTTAGATAGTGCAGTAGCAGTTTGATTTTCGACCATAAACTGATTAGAAAGTATATACGTCTAATCCGAGGGGCTCAAATGTTTGAATAATGGGGGACCAAATGTGGATAGGACTGCGTGGAATTCTTTTGGTTTTATAAATGAAATAATAATTGTCTAAGTAAAAAAATAATTATATTTCTTTGCAATCAAATAAACACTGGTTGTGAGTCCAAAAGCATCTGAATTTCACTTGTTATCTCTAATACTATATGTAAAATCATATTTGAACCAATTTTCCTGAGTTAAAATAAAGTCATAATTATGTCTTTGTTCCTATATCCCATACAGATAATTTGGAAATGTCTCAGAGACTAGGTACTTTATCTTCACTGTTTTCGTCTCCATCATAGTGTAAGGCTTATAAGGACCAAAATGAACACAAGTAACGAGAAGAAAACCACTCTACGCTTGTTCGGAGGCAGCAGACTCTGGATCAGTGGAATTTGGCAATCATTTGAGGAACGTGTTATATTTTCCCAAATTGACTTGTCAGATATCAATGCAACATATTAACCTCCTGCCGCCCGTTTTCCTCAAAAAAAAACATGAAAAAAAAATCAAAAATATAGAAGAACACTGGACAAATGTATTAACAATATGTGATTCCCTCGGCAGAGGACCCACTTTCCCATAAGTAGGCTCGATAGGCTTACGTTCTTACTTTTATTAGGAAGGCTACGTAATAAGAATGACTAACTCTATGGTGAGAATAGGACCCTTAATATTATTAATTGGGTTATCTATACCAAGGTAGGTGTTGTAAAAAACTCGAAACTCGATTGAGCGCTTACCCGACTTGGTGGGAAGGAGACGGGAGGATATTTCAGCGATAGAGGCATTCTATGGGAAACTAATTTAAATGCAGAATATTCATGAGGGGTGGTGATTCTCATGGTCACCCGGAAGTCGTTAAAATTCTGCGCTAGCTGCCTTAAAACGTTTGCTTCTTTCAGGCTCAAACCTGAACCAATATCCATCGAGTTTGTTCTAGTTAGTCGTATTACCTGTCGTCTACAACCAAGACACCCGATGGTCGTTCTACTGATCCATATGTATCTATGGCCTTCTAAAGCACATTAGTGTCTCTACTCAAACGGGATTAATGACTTTTTCTATTTTTTATCTTTTTTTTTAAGCTTAAAATTATCGTTTATTCGTGATTTTAATCACCTAAAAAACACCCTATCAGCCATGTGTGCGAATTGTCCTAATATATGCTCAATTAAAGCAGAGTATTGATATGTAAATTCCGCACCTCACCTAAATCAAGGTTATGGTGTGCGTTACCTCAGCAGATACTCTCAGAGTGTTGTATAGTTTCGGTATTATTCTCAGGAGAGGTACTTAAGCTGGTAGTCACACTGTTGGGTACTATCTGGGTTCTAGTGCCCTATGATCTGCGCCGTTCATTGATTGTTCACACGTTTCATACAGGATACGTAGAGATATTAATAGATTTCGAGTGAATCTCATCTCTGTAGTGATATGAAGTCGCTAGAACTCTAGAATTCAAGCTCTTCTTAATGGATACTCAATGTGGTATGAGACGTGGAGCAAACGTTATGACATCACGAGCAATGACGAAAGAGATGGACATATGAGTAGTCAATTCTGTACTACAACATGGATGCTCTAAACTATGTTGATCAACTCATAGGCGGGCCAATAATTAAGCATACCAGCTGACACTAATACGCCCGGTACCAACGGATTAGCCGGATACGGTGATTTGCAGGGCGGAGAGTGAAGCCTCTTACAATCCTGTATGACTTGTTACATATTGGAGTCATCATACTGATTAATTTGTTTCAAGTGACTCATTAGCGATCGAGAGTTTTTGTTATCTATTACGAAAGAGTTTTTAATCCGACTCGACCGGTATATTGACTATCCTCATTAATTGCTTTTAAAGATTGAATATGATTGTAAGGAATAATAATATCGTTCCGAAACGGATATTAAGAATAATAAGAGAATTGATGATAATATGTTGAGACAAAATGTCACTTACAAATAACCTATTGGTTTTTAGCACTATAGTTATTTACTGTATGAAAGATGTTATTCAAATCTCTACTATGGGAGTAAGTGATTTTATGCATGTTACATGTACATTTGTATCCAATGTTTGATCCTCCATGGATTTGAATTTTTCAATACAGGTAAATAATGAATTTAGCGAATGATAGATATAATGTTACATTTTCATTAACAGCTCATTCTTTTTATTTGTACAAACGAGATGATACATGTTTGAGAAGGCGCTGATTATAAACTTATGAAGGCTTCTGGGTCGCTAGCACAAAACACACAATGCCATTTGTTCCATACCAGTTGGTTGGGCATTAAAATTAAGATGAAGTGAACGATAGGGTTCAGATTCGCGTGGTATTTACAATGGCAAAAGACAGTGGGAAAATCATTTTGTAATACCTGTACTATAGGAGGGAGAGTTGGCGACCATTTTTGAGTTACCCAAGTTTAGGTTTGCAAAATACTATGAGAAAATAAGGCGTTTCAAAAGTCAAGATGCGTAAATAATTCCAATAGATTATGATGTCAGATAAAAGAACTCATAGCGGCACATGTATTTATCTCATATGGCTTTTCCTTGTTTTAATTTGTTATTTACAGCGTCACATAAGATCGGATGGGAATGGAAAGTGACATTGTTGACTATATAAGAGACACAAACGTCTTTCTCAACCGGCCGAGGCGCGTACTATCAAATAACAATCGCTCTTCGTAATAACAAAACGTAGCTGGCCATCACTTTATTGCGTGAATTTTTAGCAACCTATGCAAAACGGCCGCGTTTGTACAAAGTGTCACATAATATGCCTTTAATGATGTGCTTTAGGTGTCTATGAGATATATGATCGATTAAATTAGTATCACAAAAAAAAAGGTATATATGAATTGGTGCCGAAATTAATTCATAAGATAACTTATTTGATACCACTTTTATTTTGCAAGTAAATGGAGTATATCGGAGATGTAAATTGGAAGTCGTGGATCGGCTATATAGGCAGAGTGGGATAATTTCTCTCGGGGTAGTTGATAACCAATCGTTACTTCCACACGTATGGACAGCTATATTGTTGTTCTTCGCTCTCTGTGGTGTAAACGATTAGAGACCTTCTTTCTTCAGACCAAACACAGGTGACTCTGAGGACAATTAATAAAGAGTTCCAATATTCTGGTGATCTGTCCGGCACCATTAACGACCCTGCCATCACTCAGTAATTGGTTATTGGGTGCTAATGCTGTATTGTTTTCATTGCCACTCATTCTCAATATGATTTTGTGTCTGTTTGAGTTTATGATAATCCTCTACTATTTATAAACAGATAAATTATTTGGTTTATTCTGGTACATAAACAGGGGGTTTCTTCAAGGCGGTGGATAATTTTCATGTTAATAGCCAGCTAATCGGTCCTTGGTCGTATAACTATAAATTAAACAATAACATTGAGGTTTCGCTCATCTCTCAGTTGAAGACAACTGTATAGATCGCACAAAGTAATGGGCGCAGAAAATGTACCGGATTTAGAGAAATTATTGCTATTTATTCGAGTAAATTGTCCCATAAACTGACTTGACAAGCTATATCTTTTTGCAAAAATAGCATTTTTGTGTGATCGATACACAAATACAGCTTGGATGAATATTTTTATACAATAATAGATCAACTAATGTATTCTTCTTGTACTATACAACGATTTCTAAAAAAACATATTTCCACGTGGCGAGAAACTATTTTTTTTGTAAACGCATCATTATTTGGCTGTATAAAAACTTCGCTTTTTAATATAGGCAAAATCATAGTCATTATCGCTTATTTAGTTTGTCTGGATCAGCACGCCGTTTGTATATTATCGAATTAGGCATCGTCATGTATGTCTTTCCGGTAGAGAGATAATAGTGGTCATCAGCTTTGATTTGAATAATGGTGTGGACTAAACAAACTATTCATTATCATGAAATTATCTCAATGATCGCGCAAGACCTTTGCGGGCGCGGAGGATTTTTTTTATATACATTATAGCAGACGAATATGTATGGAAATCTCGTCAATCGTACTACTAATGCAAAATCACAAATGTAGGTCATATTTGAGTTATGAGGGGATAAATACTATAAACAAAATAGGGTAGGGTAATCCGTAGATTTTAAAGTGAATAAGAAAGGTTATAAAGGCAGACAAATGACATTTGGGTGGGTATCTACCCTAGGACGTCTGGGTAACCATGCTCAAGTCGTATCATGCACGCATAGTGTTTTCAATATACTTAGGATGGAAGAAAATAAAATGATGTATTTCTGAGCGTAAATCCGTTTCTTAATGTGGGTATGGCAGGGTTCAGGTATGAACACCAGGCGTATAAGAATTAATATAAGCTAATTTAATGGAACACCAAATATACTAAAATCCAAAGTTTAAGTGCTACGGCTCGCTATTTTACCTTCCAGACATAGACTACTTTGATAATATTTATGAGGACTATTTTTAGAACCATCCCCAATCCTTACTAGGACCCTGCTTATGAACCAAAGGAGGCTCTACTTTGCTAATTATACTTATAGGTTGCGAAAGGTTTACATGTGAAACAAATGTAGTTAAAGACTCGCACAAAATCAAATGCACATTCTCATACAATAAATATATATATACATAGACTTAAAGGCAAGTCTGCTCTGGGAATGTAGGGCTAGGGTCGGGTTGGGTAGAGAGGGGCTCAACACGGCACTTCTACCTGTTCACGACCAAAGCGAAGAACAGTCACGGTTGCCAATGCAGGAAAGGAGACAGTTGCCTCTGCCGGGAGGCGCAGACGCGCCGGGACGCTGCGGGTAGCGTCTGTAGGCATAAGAGAGCAGAGAGTCACGATGCAGGGAATTATACCCGGCGAGATCAGAATTGTCTACTAAGACGTAAAAGTAAGTGCGAATTCTAATCTAATGACCATAATGACATACTCTAAACAGGGTTATTCGAATACATAACTTCTGAGAAAGGCAAATCAGAGAATATTACGTATTCAGTGATACACTCTTCGTTAATCGCATACAAGGTCATAAATAGGAAAATAAAAATGATTGCCTCAAAAATATGAAGTACGGTAATAGTAATAATGCTTCCAGAATTCTTCTTGTGGTTTGCGCGATCAGTCGAATAATGATCAAAACATTATGGATCTTGAATTATAAATCTACGTACGTCACAGTTCCCGATCCAAGATATAATTAAATAAATTGGTATTGTTTGAGCGCAATGCTGAACTCAAGGTAGAAGCTTGGCTAATATATATCACACCCCAGAAAAAGATAGCACCGTTAGTATACTTAATTAGAGATTCAGGCTAACCTCTTGTTCCAATGGCAATCTGACCAGAACATGGAGGTTGAATACAGGGATGTTTACAGTTTCGAAAGATATCTATAGCATGTATATTGCACTTAGGATAGGTTAAAGATCTATATTGCTCTAGTTAACTCTAGAGCTAATCTAGTTAATATCTGTGGCTCTAATACTTTAACAAAACCTGAAGAAAAGATTTGGTCTTTACTAGTTAAGCTCCACATCTTACTTGAACATGGGAAAAGTGTATAGCATCACTTGTAAGGTCTGGCACTGAACAATACAGTTACTAGTCAGGCTCGAGGTATACGTTTTCAGGAAAAGTAAGAAGAAGTGCAGATAACAGTAGTTAAGCTCAGTTCGAGGTATGAAAGGTTAAAAATTACACATGGACTTATTAGCGCAATTTTGATCTGCGCGCGCATGATTAAGATGGTTCTAATATGAAAGGTAATTCTTGATGGGATTGGTGGGATATATAGAAAAATTTCAGAATTGCACAGCATTAATGAGTTTTGCGAAGTCCAGTGGTACTATAATAACTTATGATGTAGTATGTAACAAACAAGGTCTGATAAGGGATCGCACAGACGATTGTCTCGCTAGCAAATGACACGAGCTTTAGGAAACGCATCTCAGTGGTGTTTGTTATAGAGTTGATATCCATCTGGGACTTTTTTATTGAACCAACATTTAAACCCACGACGATATACTAATACCTCAAATAGGATGGAGTGTCATATGCCGGGCTATCCCACCATAAGAATATTGGCCCACAAACTGGAAAGATTCCAGGAGTCTATGTATATCACCACAGCTGTTAACAGTGAGGCTCAGGAGCTCCTAAATTACCAAATCTCCCAGGTATATATATGGCGAGCTTAAAGATGTGAAACCTACGCGTCCCAAGAATGATTCAATATTATGTTGGCACACCCATTTGATTACCCTCACAGTATAGTGTCATAGTTGTGTGATGTATTCATTAACCTTAGGTAATCCGGCAAAAAAAAACAAATCACATTACGTATTGAGAGCGCCCTGTTCGGACTTACAAGGCCTTCGGACATTTAAAAACCAGAAGCATCTAGGGGAGTTGTGTTTGAAGTATGGGAGGTGTTTAGAACAATATGCGAATGATAAGTATGATTGTATGAGTTCGGTGTGTATACATTTCGTGTAAAGGCCCTTTATATAAAAATGATATTAAGGTTCAGTCTATAACACGACTACATCACAGGTTGTCGTGATGATATACTGAGTTGACACACAGAAGGATACCATATTATTCTTGTTTATCATCATTCTTGATCTATGTGTTGGGGGTCGCTCCTGACCTGTGAAAAGATTGAGCTCGGTAGGTGGTTTTTGTCTACTTTTAACTTTGAGATTGTTTCTGGGAATCCTAATTATTTTTTGTTCCTGGTTTGATTGACACAAACAGGAGGTGATTATATGGTGCTGGTGGTCAAAATATGCCACGTGAATTTCGGTATCACGGGCTTGAATTGAAGGGTCAAGCTACTATAAACAATGTTATGTCTGACTGTGTATGACAAGTATAACCTCGTGTATGAGTTATTGGTGCTCAAAATTTCAATTATGGTCTGGTCTGTTAACCTTAACGTTCATAATATGGTGGAGCTGTGGTAATATTGCCTAAAAGCTCATATAATCTTATCAATCGCTGCAGTGTACCGATAACCGCTCAATTCGGTTGTTCCGCTCGTTCCTGATTGTTTAACAAATAAATCTGGTTGCAGTGGTGATTCGTTCAGGGAAAACTTAGCCAATAGATTAAGATTATTCTAAGAGGGATTATCATCTGCCAGTTACTGGTAAGATTGTCCACAATCATTTAATGAAATATCATATTATGTGGAAAGATAATTGTTTTCGGTATATCGTGAGGTCAAGTTTTACTATTAATCTATAGTTAAGGCAATATTTAAACTGGTGAAAATCGCTAAAAGCACTCGTGATTTGTTATTCTCTAAATTCTCAGGAACCAGAGCCATATGCCGATATGAACCGTTGTTTCCCCGATGCCGATTACCATCACTTCTGGGGGCTAAGCTTATGACCATCAGAGGAGCGGTGGAAGTGGATAAATTCGCAAGTTAAAAACGGTAGCGTCTAATGTGCTTTAAGATATATACCATTTAGCTCAACGGAATAGTTTATTATCCTGAATTTAAATGAAGAAGACATTTTCCAGAACTAAATTCAACTCGCTGGAAACCCTGAAGTTCAAGCGGTAGCGATTATGACGTTACTCCATTAATGATTTAAAAGGCGTAATCTCGTACATAGATTGGAGAGAAAAGGATCAACGAGATCTATCAGATATAGCAGTGGAAACTCCACTTTATGCGCGATGAATATCCAGCACGTTACTTCCACGTAGGTCGTATAGATTGATAATTATGTGACTAACTCTTATGACGCTATATGTTTGAGATACGATCATATGCTAGTTAAGTCAAATGAGCTAGAGTAAGAAAAGGAAATATTTTACGTTGTCTAGAATTAGTAAGCGCAGTCTGTAGGAGAGTGGTTGTGGATGAGGTTTAATTTAATTCTGTCTATTCTTTGTACACGGGTAGGTTTATACAATCGCGAGGTGGTATATAAAGAGAGCTAGTGCATATTGGATTCGCGATTACATTAATAACCAATGGTGGAAGTGTTATTCAATGCTCTCATATTATTCGTCCGTGAACGTTTATATACTGACTCCTCCATGCTGTTGCCTGTTATTAATATTCCAACATAAGGAGAGTGGGGAAATTTTGATCATTATCTAACTTATTTCTATGCGTCGTATGGCAAAAAATAACCACGATGTCCTATATTAAACTAATTTCTAGAATTCACTCACCGCCCTTTCAAGTGGACGATGTTAAAACGGTTTAATTTTCACAAACCATAACAGAATATAATAATTAGAAAAATGTATCGATGATGCAAAGAAAACCGAGAAATAATTCTTTACACATAATTAAATGGCTGGCTCGTGGGCAACACTAGAAAATAACAAACCGTTAATAAATGGGACTATCACTGTGTAGCTGTGGGTACTTTCTACTAAGTTACGCTGACCTATCGTTGACGACGCTGGTCTTCACTAACTCTAGCTCACATGGAGAAGATCTCCGGAGTGGAGATAATTATATAAGGTCATCACTGAATACATGCCATATATGGTAATTTTAAAGAAACTTTATCTACTCAAGATTGTATATTTTTTAACGAGCATGAATCACACTGGAAGTCACAGACTCACATAGATTACATTTATTTGAGTTTATTAGCAGTTCACAGCTTATTGATACTCACCTCGGCCAAGGGTTTGAGACTATTAGGTTAAGCATTTATACTGTCGCAAAATAATTGATCTCGGCGAAGTACAGTCACCAACGGAGTAAATGTAGAGGAGCTTTCGTGTCGTATTTAATATTCTGCGTAGTATCACAGTTAAATAGTCACGTCCATTGAGATTATCATCGCATCTACAACCCAGGGAGTGGCGCTTATAAGTTACGACGGGTGTAAGGTTCATGAAAATATTTATGCACACATCCGAAAACCGAATCTTCAAAACGTGGGAAATTTAGATTATATTACGATCATTGTGTGACGGATTGCTATAGTGTTTCAGTCTACTTGAATTACATTACTACTATTATGTAATGGATCATATAGTATCTTAGAGGTAGATGTGGCCAACTAAAATTAACTTCTCAAAATATAAGAATGATAATTAATACGGAAGATTCTCTACTCTAAATAAGGAGCAGCGATTGTCAACTGTTTTCTCTTACTATCATTATTTGTTTGCTTACGTAAGATCTTGTAATACAAATGATCCCAGGGGTAGATATTAATTTAACCGAACAGGGTGGCCAATTAATTTAGTGAAGATTTTATATGTCGAGTAAAGGATAATGTTCCCTGATATGGAAATAATAAACTGTTCACGCCTTATGATAAGGGAGGAGTATTAGGTATCACTCTAAAAAGGTCTAGAAGTCCAGTCTACTAACGAATATCCATCTATGGTAGATCTAGTGGTATCGGGTCAGATGTTTCAAAGAAATATTTGGTAAGAAGACCCTAGTATTAAGTCTGTGTTGTTCTATATAGTAATATCGGATTCATATTGGGTATCGTTTTGGGCTGTTTCAATACCACTACAGGGAGATGGTATTAGGTCAAATGGTTCGTGAATGATTTGCCATGGAACTTTAGATTGATTCACGCCCTGAGGGTAATTGGAAGTCATCCGTACTAATCATACAATTTTGTTATTTTAGTAGTATACAGCGGTCGAAATTTGTACACTTATTATGTGGTGTGACTAATCCTTTTTTATGGATCTGGTGTTGTTTCTTCTACCTAGATAGTCTTGACCTATTCGTCTGCTTGTTCAATCACAACAAGGGAGTGGTACCATAGCCGTGTTCAGAATATTTTGCACAGGGAATTTACTCAAGAATCATCACAGGCGGTGTAATGAAGTTCAGCTACTAATGTTATATTTGTTCTGATGTAGCTAGTACGTCAAATTATCAATATGTCTTAGGGGTACTTACCTTAAGGGATCTGGTTGTCGTTTCTTCATAGATAATAAGACATATTTTCGTTTGTCGGGAGTTTCATTTATCAACAGGGGCAGTGTATTAGCTTCATTAATATCTACTTTGACCATACGAGGTTATTTTCTCAGATATCTACGCTTTGGAAAGAAGTTTCAGCCCTAATTATACTTTTTGATTAGTGGTAATCGGTAAACTCTTTCAATATTGTGTTCAGTGATAACTTTAATGACAGCTGTTGTGTTTCTATTTCTTAGATTTATGCATTAGATGATTACTCAGTTTGTCAATGTTATACCACAGGGACGTTTGAATTAGGTGTGTAAGAATCATATGCCACGGAAATAGTGAGATATATCCATTTGCCTAATGAAATCAAGCTTCATTTTTTATAGCATCCTTTGATGTATAGTTGTATGCGTCAACACTTGCAATATTTTGTGGGAATATTTCGCCTTAGGAGAGATATGTGTCTGTTTCCGTACATAGGATATCTGACTGATTTCGTTGCTGTTTTTCAAGTGGCTTAAGTTGCTGGAAGTGTGTATAGGTGTCAGATATATTGAATCGTGGACATTTCTCACGATAAAGTTATCACTGCTTACATGAATAGTCAACTACTAATCACTATTTTGGATTAGTGTATCGGTAGCAATTTGCAACATATGTTTGTAGGAATAAACTTAAGAAAGCTGTGTGATTTCTGTCTAGATACTTGACATTATCGTATGTCCTGTTTCATTCTACTGGGAGTGGATA
>CAJDSM010155564.1:0-10059 GCA_903981925.1 Ostrea lurida
CACAGATTATGAGAATAACAGCATTAATTTGTACCGAACGGAAGCAGACAGCATAGAAGTCGTATTCTGCGAGAGGGAGTGGTGCCCATCAGGTATCTGTTCCACTTCCGGTGGAGACATTTGGGTAGCGATCTATAACGGTCCTACGAAACAATTTAAAGTCGTGTGCTTCGAATACTCTAGAAGTTGAAGAACATTGAAACTGCAGAATGCGTGCCAGTTCACAGACGTACGGGACCAAAAACCAAGTTCATTTTCAGGGAGACGGTGCGAGCTGTACCATTACTCTGACAGTGATGTGTCAAATAAGAAGGCATGTCGCGTACTGCGGTCGGAAACCAATGAATAAAATTAAGCTACTGATCATCTACTTCGTATTTCAAGGGAAATCTCAGGGGATTGTAAAAATTTCCAAATAGTGACAAGCGCTAACCAAACATTAAAACCCAACCGATCACTTTCTTTGATCGGCAGTCTGTATTTCAGCATAGCTGAACCAGTCTAGAAGGGAGCAGCTTACCATATATCCTATTGCTTGTGAGTCCACGATCCGATAATAACAAAATATAGCGTTCACATACGGCGGTGCATCCACAATTCAGTGACCGACATGCACATTCACTAATACAACTCGTCGGGGTAGAGATCACTATATTATTTAAAATTGTTTACCCGTTGGGAATCCCTTGCGGTAAAAAATAATGGTGACCGCGTTTAGAATACTAGAGATGAAACGACTACTATGCGCTAGGTGGAGGAGTGAGATCATTCCAAAAACCATTAAAATAATAAATTCAGCTATAGGAAATACCACGGTCTAAAGGCACCCAACCGTTCCCTACCACTACAACCCTACTGTGAAACATGCCGCTATCACAGGTGGCATGACTATATTAGGTAGAACATAGAGTCCTTTAAAAGTACGAATCAAATATTACGACGATTACACACTCATAGCGTTTGATCGCCAGCTCTAATGATGACTGTCGGTTTGCGAGTTAAAGTAAACAATGTTTGGATTCACTAACTCAAATATGTTTCGTAATTTGCACTATTGATGTTCATACTTTTGGGGTAGATGCAACGTTGGTTGGGGTTATATATTACCCCCCATTATAATATATACTTTTTTACCCGCTTAACTGTTTAAACTCTTAAGCACGAAGATCTGTTGGGTAGACGTACTTGGTCGATCTTTCCTAAATCCCTTCACTATCGGCCTACCGTCATCTCGCCTACTTGACTCACCAAAGGCTGAATCGAGACCTGAGTCAGCAGACTGGATGCTTGAGCGGCGACCAATCCAATTCCTCAGTCCATGAGCTCAAGCATGAGCCTGTCAGAGCTTAGTGCTGTCAGACAGTGTGCGGTAGGCACGCTGCGCTTTCGCACTTTTGTATATATATTATTTGTTTCTAGGCACTACTCGAATAATCGATTAAACGACATAAAGTTAGTTTCTTCACGAACAATCGTATGTGAATCGACTAGTGGTCTGGGTCAAATTCTTAATGGAGGGGATAGGGTAGTTTAGATCAATGCATGAAGGGCCGAAAGATAGGGAGTATATCTGTATAAATCCTTAAACTGAGTCCGACTAATGGCGGCTTATTCAACGATAACAAAGCCATATCGAGTACCGTGTAAAATATAAAAACACGCGAATTAACAATGAGTCAAAAATAACTTAAATATCAGATAAGATGTCAACACAGTTGAGAGATTTTAAGGCTGACAAAGAATGTTTATCGATAGTCGGGCACACACTCACGCGCCACACACACTACATAAGCAGTAATCGAGAATAATATATAATGGATGACGGGATAGGTGTCTTAACTATTCGTCAGTTGTTGTACTGCACTAATAGTCGAGTGACTTGTATGATAATATAAGGTGAAATATATATCAGAGTTAAAATCTATCACAGAGTCACATTTCGGGATTTACCAACCCAGTATAAAACAAAATTGAGAGGTAAGAAGGATTCGAACGATCTACCGTTTAAAACACACATCCAGTAGTATATACTTAAAGATAATAAGCTTGAATACGGATTCCACGCTGTGGTCGGTACACGACATAACCACGTAACGGGCTAAGCGGGCACATATTAATCCCGTGTTGACTGGGTTTCACCATACCGACCGTGAGCCTTTAAAGTACATGTCAATGTATATGTAATTTTTGACTGCGGTTCAAATGGATAGTCCATGTTGGCTTCCTTTTATCATGGATCAGGATGTTTCGTAGTAAGAAGGGCTAGGTGGAGAAAGAGAATAAACGGTAAGTCTTAGAAATGTAGCAATGGAATCTAAAGTAATGTTCTTAAAAAACAGTAGCGGGTCTCAATCTTTTAGTTGAATAAGTTTTGTTCGCTCCCGCGCGGTAATAGAAATAGCCTGGGTTCGTGAGCTCACGGACACTTGTTTCTCTAAATAGGACTTTATGGGGCAAATTCATCCTGGCCGTATATCGAATATCGTGAAATCCCAGGGGTAAGGGTGGCGGGGGCGTGCTTTAGCATCTCCCCAAATTCCCTCGCCTTTCCCTACGAATCTACTTCTCAGATAATTCTTTCATCATCTTCCCTCAAACGCATATGCTTAATCGATCATTTAAAAATCAGTAAAATCGCCCCGTCTTTCGTCACTACGGAAAGTTCAGGTTCCTCCGTACTCATAGACACTCATCGGAGGTTTCGTCGGATAAATTTCAGACTCATAATCATACAACAACAGAACGCACTTCACCCACTACAGATAACACTACAAGCTTAGTTACATGCAAACGCAAGATCTCTGAGTTGCTAGAGAGTACACGGAAACTTACACAGATAACATACCAAGCTACAGAGAAACATACAACACAGAATACACTACCAGTCACGCAGAACATACACTAGTAAGAAACACTACTGCTCGGCACTTAGCTCGCCACGCCGGAAACCATGACGCAAGGGAACTAAGTACAATACGGGAAACAATTTCTTAGCTCTTCTCCACTTCAATCGGAGAAGATCAGCATACCCAACTATGCCTCCTTTCTCAACTGTCGAGAAACTCATACTACGCTCTTCAGGGTCACAACCATCATCTCGTTCACGATGGAAGAATAGCATAATACAGATCACATGCCACACTAAAGAACATACAACTAATCACGGAACACTATAACAGTCTCATGAACATACAACACACAAACATACACACAGACAGGGAAGACCAAGGGTACACACTAGTACCTCACAGAAAAGACATTACACTACACAAGGAAACCAAGAATATAACTATACAGAAAGCAGCACTACCACTACAAGAACATCAGACTAGTACAGAACCCATAGCAGACAAGAAAACAACATATAGTACCGGGAACTACAACACCGGATATACATAAACAGTACAGGGAAACATACTACAATACCAGAAAAAATACAACTACGGTACAGGAAACATAGTATACACAGAAGGGAACAGATACAACATAAAACAGAAACAAATCATACTTAGCTAAGACACAGCACACGACCATCTGACTGACTCTCCGAACTCACTACAGAACACCATCTAACAATCTCCCACTCTCAGTATCAATCCTCTCTCTCGTTACTGACCAATCTACCACACGACAGCTATACACACGGGAAACATACACATACAGTGAAATATCATCCGCCACACCACTAGTGACACGAAACTATACAGACTACAGACAAGCATACAACTGAGTACAGAAACATACAACTATCAACGACAACAGTCTACATAGCTTACGAGAAACGCCACTACCCCACTACAAGAACAATACACAGCCGAACTCACAGAAACATACCAACTATAAAGCGAAACCATACAACTATACAGAACATCACAACTAAGCAGTACAAGCGGAAACAGTCGATAACTAAACGGACGATACGAACTGACAGACAAACGATAGCACAACTACAACGAACACAACAAACTAGTACAGAAAAAGTTACGAAACTACCGGAGAACCATACAGACTAAGTTAACAGGAAAAACATATCGAAACAGAAAGCCATACAACTACAGAAAGAGCGCAAAAATGAAAATCAGAAAACACTAGGTACAGAAACCAATACAACTACAGGAAAACATACAACCTGACAGACATACAACACCATGAGATACATACACAAACTCCACAGACAACCATGACAAACTAAGGTAACAGGAAACAGTAACAACAGTACGAAACTAGTACAACGTAGTACGAGGAAAACAACAAACTCATAACAGAACCATACAACTAAGTACTCTGGAAACATACAACTCGTACAGAACATAAACTATCAGAAGACAGTCAGCAACTAACAGCAACCAACAAACATATTACTACAGCTCTCTCATTAGCATCATACTCCAAATACATGACTCTGAACCGAACTCTTACCACTCACACGAAACATACATACAGAAACATCACAAAACCTGACAGTACACGAACATTAGCAATAAAAGCAACGCATACAACTAGTACATGAATCCATACAAACTATCAGATGAAACACTATTCACAACTCACAGTGTCAAGCAGTGACTCGCAGCTAAGGGAGTAACACGACAAAGCGATCACATACTAATGAGAATGTGGAGTTGCTCTTAGGTACACTACAGTCGCTATTTAGGCCGCATAGTACTAGTACAAGAGGAGCCAGTTGAAATTGGTAGGTAAGACAGACAGAACATACAGTACTACACGAAACATGACTAAATACGTTGCGAGAGTAGGTCAGTAAGGGACAGGGGCGAGAGGCAGGAGGAAGAAGGAATGACTTAAGGGATCACAGGGTTGAGGAGCTGAACGCAACGGGTAACAGAAAACATATACACACTTCACTCTACATGCTGCAAAGCCATTAGCAACCTAAGTACAGACACTACAACTCGTCACAGCTAAACATACAACGTATCGTAAGGAAGAGATACGGCGGATACATACAGAAACAGTGACAAAGTAGGACAGAAACATCGGCCCTACAATAGCAGGGAGAACCCATACAACTAGTAGCAGGAGAATCATACACCAAATCTCGGAGTCCATGAACCGATACACCACTACCAGAAATTCAATACAACTACAGAACAACAACTGCACAAGATCCACATCGGTCCACCTACTACAGCCAGAAACATACAACAGTAAGAAACACTAGTACACCGGCGAGAGACATATAATACAGGAGACATACACGTATAGAACAATACAGGGAACACTGCACGAAACATACAAGCTATCAACGCAACATACAGCACACAGAAACATACAACTAGTACAACGACAACATATACAACAGAAACATACCACACATACAGACAACCATACAACTAGAAACGAACAACACACGCTTCACAAAACCCATACACCGACGCAAAGTAGTACATGAAAGGACACCACCACCAGCGAAACTACAACTAGTACAGAACACTACACTACGAACATACAGACTAGTACAGCACCAAACGAAGTACAACACCAGAAATCCAATAGTAGACCAGAAACATACAACTACCAGAAACTACCACCCTACGAGACAACATCACAACTACAGCTAGAATCACTGCACAACTACGCGAAACATCACAACCTATACAGACTACACCAGGCTACAACCTAGTAACACGGCACCATCAGAGCTTAAGAACATACAGACTAGTACAGAAACATACAATACACGAATACAACCCGTAGCTCGGCTACACACCCACACCAGTGGAACCAGGGAGACATACAAGACTCCACCCGACGGAAGTACGATTACGAAACGCCCCTTCCGACCGAAACACGTGCACCACAAAAGCGACCACTACAACTAGCACGTAAACCCCATACTGCTAACAACTGTAAGCACAAGTGACACAGGTACAGTCAGGCTAAGCTCATCTAAACATCAAACAATACCAGAAATTTGACCCGAACTACGAGGAAACATACAGACTACAGAAACTACAAACTCAGTACAGAAAAACATACAACTAGTACAGAAAGACATCCCTACAGAAACTATACAGCTACAGAACATACAACAGGTACAGAACCATATCCAACAAACTCACACGAGAAGGTCAACTAAGTAAATCGACACCGAATATAGGCTAGCTTAGGAGAAACATACCAACTGAGTACAGCGAAAACAGTGATCAAGCTAGTAAGAGAAACGAAGACAACTACAGAAACAGTACCACAACTAAAGTAACGAAGGGTAAAGCTATACAACTACAGAAACATACAAATAGTAAGAAACCAGTGGACAAATCGTAACATGAAACCAGTAACAAGAATGAAGAACATATCACGTACAAAACATACAACTACACGGAACATACAGACTACAGAGAGATACAACTACCGAAACAGTACAACTACAGTGAAGAAACAATACAAACGTTAGAGGTAGCATGAAAACTAACTAAGTACAGGAACAGACAACTGTACAGGAAGAATCTAACTAGTACGAAGGAAACGATACAAGAGGGTAACATCGAAAACAGTACAACTACAAACATATATCACAAACGAAAACGATATCGTAACTAGGTAACAACATACTATACAGACTACAGAAGCAAATGCCAACTGACAGAATACCACTACAACTATCCAAATCTCCCAGACTAGTTATTTCTTAAGAACTTTCACAACTAGTTTCCACATGGGAACCGAAACATAGCAACTAGTATCACGAAAGCAACAACCTAGTACGACCGAGAACAGGCTACCATGGAAAGACAACATACGCAATAGTACGAAGGAAAAGCAAATACACTACAGATAAAAGATGACAAACTAGTAGCAAGAAACAATACGAACTAGATAAAGAAACATGAACACGATACATGAAACTATACAACTAGTACAGAACAGTACAACTACATGAGACATAACAGTGTTAGCAGCCAAATCTCATTACATCAACTACAGAAACTTAACTCCTAAGAACATACAAACTACAGAAAACATACAACATCCTGTAAACGCATATCAAATCGTTACAGTGAAACAGTAAAACTAGTAAGCACCGACACATGTCAACTACTGCCAAAACTATGCCAACAGTACAGCAAACATACAAAAACTATACCGACACATTATCAAAGTCAGTGAGCTGAAGATAGGTTCAACGGAGAACATGCACAGATGTACCAAGAGAGAACGTAAGCAACGACCGAAGAGCATAACAACTCAACGACATAGCAACTATCCCACACAAACATACAAATCGACACAATACAACACAGAAATATGTAGAACAGACTAGTACACGAAACATACGAACTACGTACGAGACTCACAAGCTAGTACATCGAAAGCAGGGATAGCGCTCCAGAAGCGCGCATTTAAGTCTCATCCTTATACTTTCTCGCTTATTTCTCTCTTATGGCGCCTACGAAATCGCTCACAATACCAGACATACCAACTGACAGAAACATATACAATACAGACATACGCCGACCAGACAGCCAAAGGCGAATAACTATACTACAGAAACATACGGAACTAGTACAGAACTACAGGAGCGACTAGTAACACGAAAATACACTACAGGAAACAAACAACCTACCAGAACATAGAAAATTACAAGAAGCATACACGCACCTAGTAATCAGAGAACACCCAAAGACTATACGAGAAACATACGAACTAGTATCAGAAAGAATACAACTACAGAACCATACAACTACAGCACATGCAACTACAAAAATACAGTACGAAACATCATCAGCTACAAAAACATGAGCAAGCTAGGCGATGAGACGGGACACAAAGATATAACAAGGCAGAAACGCGTATAGGGTGAGGACAACGCTAGACAAGAAAACATATACGACACGCAAGATAACAGAAGAAAACATAGAAGAAGCAACGTAATATACGTAGGGTCAAGACTACAAAACACATACAAGCACTATGTACAGCAAACAGATAAGCCACCACCTACAGAAACATGACTACAGACGACCATACAATGACAGGAAACATAACAACTAACAAGAACATACATACCTAGGACAGAAGATACATGGCACGTACAGGAACATCAACGCTATAGCAGAAACATACAGCTACAGAGAACATACAACTAGTACACGAAACTAGTACAAATAGTAGAAGGAAACTATACAACTAGGTACACCCCGAAGCAGCACAATAACAGAGAACATACACTCACTAGAAACATAGCACAGCTACAGAAAAAATAGAACTACAGAAACCATACCAATAACAGAAAAAGCCATACAACTACGAAATACACTACAGACCAATACATACTACACAGAAGAACACCGCTCACAACTAAACGCTACCCAGATAAAGACAACCCTACAATCCAGCGGTCGACCACATCCAAACTAGTACACAAGAAACATACCGATACAGAGACAAGTCCCATCAGACTAGTCCACCGCATGGCAAATGAATCATCCACTACTTGGGAGGAGTATTGATATCAGAGAATACAGACACCCGACACTACAGAAACATTACAACTACCAGAAACTACCCCATACCTAGCCGAATAACTATACAACTACAGGAACGACATATCAACGCACAGCACACCATCGAACTACTAACGGAACACCTACCACACTTAGTTTACAGAAACCCATATTAACACAAACGACGAAAACGAACAACTAGGCGACCAGAAAGACAGTGTACTCAACCGTAGCCTATCAGGACTTACCACAGCGATTCATCGGCCAAACTCACAGGATCACATCCCATTTTCGTTAGCCAGCAGTACTAGTCACCGAAAAGCGACGGGACGTGTTCGCAACTTCCATCCAGCACGGCTGTGCAATGACATAGGAACTAGTACAAGAAACGATACCGCAACCACCTGACAGGGCTAGCGAACTGTACACTATAGTACCGGGGAAACACTCAGTAAGCGTCGACGGAAATATAACTAGGTACCAAGCAGAAGACATACACACTACAGAAAACATACACTGACAGAAACATTACAACTACAGCAAACATACAACACAAAAACATACAACCTACGTACAAGAAACATACAACTAGTTACACCCCGAAACACATACAACTACAGAAACATCCCACACCCTCAGAGCTCGAAACTACAATACAGAAACACTAAGTCCGAACAGTATTGGAAACATACAGCTGCTGCTCAGGGAAAAGGCATCGACACGGACAGGAACCGAGTAACAACATAAGAGAACGATAACTATACTAATAACAGTAAAAAAGCTAGACGGCTATCCGAGCCCAAGACCCGGGGAGCGACAACTAGCTCTCCACGAGCTGAATACAGGAGGCCCGGCGTACTCGTGCAGAGAGACCGAACAAACTACCAGAAATAACAAACCTAGACGAGTACATAACCAGAAACGATAAGGTGACTATCAGTAGGAACCGATGAGACAATGCTTAGTACGGAAACCGATAACGACGTTGAGAAACAGTAGACAGCGGCATACAGAACCATAGGCAACTAGTAATGGAGAACATACAACGGATACGGAGAACATAGCAACTAGGGTACACGGGTGAGAGGATGACAACCTACATACAAGAAACATACAACTATACGCAAAACTATAAAATCACTTGCTAACACGTGAAACTATAGCGAAGCTACAGAACATAGCAATGAAGTAACAGAACATACAACTACAGAAACATACAAATAGTACAGAAACATGACAAATAGTAAGAAAACCATACAACCTACACATGAAACAGAACACTACGAAACATATCAACTACAGAAAACTACAATACAGAAAGTACATAATAGCAAAACAATACAACTAGTACAGAAACACATGTCATACAACTAGTACAGACGAACACATACAACTAGTACCAGAACAGTTACAACTAGTACAGAAACATACAACTAGTACAGACATAAACTAGTTACAGCACAACTACACGAAATGAAGCAACTTACGAAAACATACAACTAGTACGACCCGGAAACATACAAACTCACAGGAAACATACACCTACAGAAACATGAGCCAACTACAGGAGAACATAAAAGCAGGACAGTGC
>CAJDSM010155576.1:0-10382 GCA_903981925.1 Ostrea lurida
AAAAAGAAGAATCGACAGCAACAGAGATCTGCAACGATGATCTTCTGCCTGTCGAAATGCGAATGCTAATTCGAATACCATTTGTTACTTAAACAATTGCTGTTTTTCACCACCAGCCCGTCTTAGGCGTACACAACGCTGACATTATACCAGGTGTGCCAAAGAGCACGAGCTCCGAGAAAACGGCATGAACCAACCAACGCAATAGTTCCAAGATAAATCACGAACATGATATCCAAATCGATTATTAAGCCGCCCGGCAACATTACGGACCTCCCACCATAAAATGGCCGGAGAGGCATATAGAAAGCGATTATGGACACGGCCTATTCCGTAGAGTGCCTACATGGGCAGTTTAAGGTATCAGCACGTTACTCGCTAGATATTTTATCTAGACCAACAGGTTGCACACATTACAAAGCTACAACATAATGAGTATTCAATTATGTGAGACTTACCGTCGAGCTAACCCTAATACTGGATTCCAAAACTTCATAAAGCCCTTAACAAACAAAGATATATTCTGAATCAAATGTAAATGTGCTATGGCAACCAGCTTCAAGGTCCCTGCTGGTCATTACTCCTGGCAACTCGCGAGATTTTTGAAAGAGTTAAGCCCTCTGGTGAACACAATTATAATTCGAACTTCGTGCAACTGTGTGCAAGACACATATATCAATTCTCTCATAGAATTTAGGTATTAATTTTGGATACCTACATACAATTGGAATGCACACGCACAGCTAGCGAGTCTACATAATCAAGCAATGTGAAAATCCTTTCCTTAAAAACTCTACCTGTCACTAGTAACTTCTAATGTTCCGATATTCTTATGAAGAATGCTCCAGTACACCTGTACCAGGCAATATGCGAAGCCATTCACACAGAACTATACTGACATCCTTGCGACACTTTACACTACCCTATGTTTTCTAGCCTCACGCAACGCGTAAGAGACCAGAAGTGCCTATCAAGTGGACGAGCTATTCTGAAATCGATGTTCTTGTCGCTAAGAGTCGTCTGTCATGTGTCACATGTAACACATTGTTTTCTGACTATTTCTCTTGAGAGTAACTCTTACATCAGAGACCAGCTGAGCAAAATGGCGACCAACATTATGGTTCTAAATTAATACTCTAGGTGAATATGAGGGAAATTCCAATGTTTTAAAAATCAATATGAAGGAAGTCATTAGCCCCTTGTATAAGGAAGCTAGACCATCACATTCACGAAAAATCACAAATTATGGGTGCGTGAGTCAATCTAAAACATATCCTCAGCTCAAAGATGAAGAACCACTGGCCAGAAAAGCTGAAATTGATATGAAAGCTTCTGATATAGTGGGAGATCAGGTTTTGTTCAAATCTGACCCCCGGGGGTAACCAGTAATGAGGCCACAATGCGTGAGGAAACTAGAGTATTTAAACACGACACATGAATGACTTGAGATTCCTCATGTGGAGGACAAATATACTTCTTCGTCTACAAGAAACCTATCTCGCAACCTAGCAAAGCTGTCGACACTAATTATATTACTGAGATTGGGCTATTACTGTTATACTAAATTGTGGAGCAATTCAATTGATTGTTGTTCAAAGTCTTCGCATCCCTACCCGGGTAGCGTAGATGGCCGTGCCACCCATATATATTGGAGTTCATTACAAGAAGTCACTACATCATTATAAAATATACTATCTACATCGAAAAAAAAGAAATCTCTAGCGGTGAGAAACCTTTCTTAAGTTTCAAAAGTCTATCTTCTCGACTAAAAGTCACCACTTGAGCGACTCGATTTAAATAGCTATCCTAGTCAAAATCAAATTAGTGATCCATTGATCCATACAAATTGTCGTTGTATCAAATCTATATCGACTCCCCCTAAGATGCAAACTAATGTAGAAGGAGGACAACGGACAACTCACAGAGATCTCTGAATCACCTATGTATGCATTCGCATACTATAGTGATCTGAGTTGGAATAATGTCTTATACATATAATTGCGACATTAGAAACGCGCGAGGGACATCACATGTGAAATACTACTACAACTTAGAAACTGGTGCACCAAATCAATGAAATGTAATTTTTATAGCTTCTGTCCTTATAGTACAAGCTCTCTCCCCCCATCCCACGGCTCGTCTAACTCTGAGGCATTCTAGGGTCGAGCGGCATGACCATATAGGGATTAATTAGGTGTGCTATCTGTCTCCTCAGTCTATTTACTGAAGTCTATCTATCTAGAGAAGCTAATGTGGTCTCAGCGTATGAGCATCGAGTTTGTGCCCCTGCGCGCAATCGGTATGAGCAAGATGTCCTAGCTTACAGGGCACTAAGTTACGATGTCGCTCTAGTCGCTCGTGTACTTCAACATGTTCACGTTATGCAAAAGGACATAGTTACCGTTGATCAGTTGAAATTCAATGGTCGTTATATAGCAGCAAAAGTGTTAGTATACAATTAGTAGACCTATTCACTATTGCAGTAGAATATAGAGTGATCACTATTGTGCTAATTCTTCCCACCAATGGCTATAGCTCTGATTAGCATCAGTCCGAAGTTTTTGGCCCCAACGTCTTTTGAAGCATACTGGACTGTGACATTGCGTTTTCACTTGATCAAGATCTATCAATGTGTACTCTTCAATGTTGGCTGCGGGATGTGACGCGAGGACATTTCAATCGTCATATGAGCGCAGGGGAATGCTTCACTCGCTAACGCGTAACAGTAAACCTCTTGGCAGAAAATCCCGAGGCTCTGGCTATGTTCCCCAGGTGTCCGCTTATAGAGAAATTGCGCAGTACAGGCGCGTTAGTTGATTTAAGATCACTACTATGTATAGGTGAACTTATGAGGCATTGCGATTTCACGTCGTACTGTTGGAAATAAGCCATTCTTGTATATGTAGCCTTATGACATCAGTAAAACGTACGCGCTCAATGGAATGACAGCAAGTAACAAACGAGGATATGTAAATGTGGTTATGGGGATCATTTTCTATGATGCCATGGTCCTGTATACAATCACGTTGACCGGCACATTTCAGTGAGCAAAAAAAAAGATAACGAGACGGTGATGATAATATGCAATAAACAACTTTATCTCACAGTACACAGAAATATTATTGCACCGCTGCATCCATCCTGCGAGTCTATCCGATCGCCCTAAATGTCTAATAGCGTTATAGTCAGGCATTGTAGATCAATAAGATGTTGAAAGCATACCATTGAATGATACAGTTCGACATGGTACTATTTTTCACAAGATTCATCAAAATCAAGGCACAGAGGAATTGCATACGAAGTCATGCTGACAAATACTCAACCGCTAGTAGAGGTTCATTAACAATATTCGGCAGCTCGGAAACCATCGAAGGTTTTCCATAGTTAAAACTTACACACGAGCGCTCGTATCCGGAGCGTGAATCCCTTAGCGCAACCTCTCGTCTTTTATTTTACACACTTCTAGGAATTATGGGAGGCGTATGATTATGAGTATGAAGGGATACACAGATTCTTCGACATAGCGACGAGGGCAGGATCACGGTGACCAATTCGGACGATTAAGCAAACTACCGTTGCTGAGCGATAATCAATGCAAGGTCCAAACCGACGTCTGTAGGTTGACCCTTTGTTATAGCCTGAGAAAATCAAAGTAAACGGGGTATACAACCACTGTGTACTTCCGAATAAATTCTAAGTAACGAAACAAATCACAGGCTAATAGACATACCTATGAACAATATCGACAACGACATAGCTTAGCAGCTAGATGAGACTACGTGGTCTATCAGCACACTAAATTCGGATGAGTAGCGTATCTGTCCTCTTAGAGTCATAGAACGTGACTTATAACGCGACGAATAGTAAGATCTTGATGTCATTAGAAATGCTACATTCACATTTCCATAGGAGAAATCTGATTGTGGACCCACGAAGTGGTCGAATTTTGGATGGAGCCAAGGTGCTAGTATAATGAATTTTTTGAGGCACTGGTTCCGTGAGAGACATGTCACGTTGAGCGATTTGAAGTACCAGTAAGATATGATTCATTATAATCCGTGTGTCGCATCCAGAAATCAATATTCAAACCCCTACTAATTGATTCACGTGAGGCACGTTCGCGGTTTGGGCATAGGCTGCGAGACATTCATAATATCAGAAATGGTGAGACTTGTTTCTTCGATTCTCTAGAAGTAAGGAATGGCTGCGTGTAGATTGAACACTCTTCTCAATGAAGAAGTGTACATCTGCTGAACTGACCTAGCTTTCTGACAACCATATGCACAAGGTACAACAAAGATACGACTTCAATATGCAAATAGGGTGTTAGCTAATAATGATAGAGGCACTTGGAGTCTTACATCACCAGACTTTGAAACAGGACTCGCAGAGCCAATACTCCTACATCACTTCTCAATCCAGAGTAATACACATACATCACAGGAATACAAGTCAAGCATAAATTTAGAGGTGTGAACAAATGAACGTTCATGAAGTAATCATACAAATTCATCCCTCTACTCGTTATACCTTATTAGTATAACTTACATGCTCTGAAAATACATCATGTGTAGCTAGTAGTGGAAAAAACACTCTTCTTAGATAGTGATCACGGCAATTAGTTAGCTGCGCTCTAAGAAGACAAAATCCCTCAGGTTTGTAGTGCAGATGTTTTGTAGCACTCTCTTAGTTAGGCGTGTCCCCATTGTCCATCCAGATATTGGATGTAGTTTTTACTATATATTAATCAAATACATATATATCTTCCGAGAGACCGTATAGATGATAGAAATCGCCATTTAAATGTGTATTAGATTTAGCTAGGGCGATCACACCTCTTAAACTGGCATAATAATAGCAAATAATTATGATTATAGTATCTCGGAGCATTTATTACTGGCTATCCTACCTCATGACATCGTAAAACTACTAACCGATATGAAAATTCGCCATATCCATGAAGATGGATCGAAATTCTTGAGGGATGATTTTAGACACTGTTCAAAATTACAAATTTATAATCCATTAGGCAAGTACCCTGTACTAAGAGACGACTCGAGTGCTTGCTAAGACCAGATTTATATACTGTACCTGACACCGCCTGAGAGTAAATCTTTACTAAACCTGTTGTTAGCTATTAATCTAATCTTAAATAACATGACATCAGTTCGTACAAAATTATCTTTAAATACTTCTTGATCTAGCGATTGTAAATATTATTTTGTGTCCACATTCAGGATAATCTACAGTAATAAATATGTCTATTTGTCTATTATTTACACAACAAATACTAAGTAAACAGCCCCTTCCATTTAAACATGTACACTGAATATTTTTACATGGGTTAACTGTAATTTCACCATATGATAACACCAACATTTACAGGACACTTTCTTAATAGTGATTAGATTATTTATTTGATAATACACATACAATATTCAAATACATTAGGATAGGATAACACAGTATTCTTGAGCAGTAATCAGAATAGATTGAAATAAACATAATACAAGTTTATTGATATGATATAATTGAATAGACAAGTTAATTATTCATATTTTAAAAATAACTGTGCATACTAGTATTAGTTCATAACGGAAGAGATCCGAGATCACTTTCCGTCATGTTGATACTTAGTCCACAATACCAAGTTGGGTCCATTTGATATCACGCAGTCGTGGTCCAAATGTAAAAGAACGCAATCCGCAACACAAGGCCCATAAGTGAACGCAGGTGACCTGAAAAAAAGAGGGCGAAGATGCCACCCCCTCCGGCTACGCAGCGTAATTTCCGTGATTTCCTATCGAAGAATGTTGAATGAGATCGTTGTTCAACTGTGTTATCGAATACATGTATTTCATCTTGTTTCTATCCGGAGCGCCTTTGCAATGCAAAACATACCAAATAAATTGCGCAAACACGACTACTGGCAGAAAATAGAGCGCGCGGGTTTGGGGTTGGGTTTTTTGGTCGAGCTGAGTAAACTCAGGTGACACTAAGAAGTTGCAATTGGGGCTGCTCGGTCCGTCGTCGTCGTCCTAACAATTGAGCATTTTGAACTTCCTTGGATAACCCCGCTCGTGCCAAATTGCCGTTTTTCAAATTGGTAGAAGCATGCTTTGGGAGCGAGGGGCGATCAAAATGAGAATTTTCTTTGCAGCGCGACCCTGGGGGCGGGGCAAAGACTGTCCAAAAGTGACCAATGGTTTAAAATCTTCTTTACCAACCACACACATGTTCTGAGGACGAAGACACAAATGCAAGTGATCGTAAGCAGGGAAAGCCTTTACCAAAAGGCTAGAATTCAGCGGGGGGGTTTTGATACCCTGGTAGAGGGTGTTCTGACCACCAGGGTGGGCCAAATTTGGTGACATAAATTGTCCCGTTAAACAATCTGAAAACCATTTGTTAATCTTCCTTCTTGATAAGCCCCAGTCCAGGATTCTTTTAAAGTGGTATCGAAAGCATCTTGGACAATGGGCACGATACTGTAAAATTTCAGGTCTTTTGCAACGCTCCTGGGGCCCTTGGGGCGGGCAAAAAACTGCCCCAAAGTGACCAATTTCCAACAATTTCCTCTTTACAACCGCGACATGTCGGAGAAACCAAATGCCATAGTGATGTTAGAACAAGGAAGGGCCTTTACCAAATTTAAAATCTTGGTGATCCCCGGGGTACGGGTTCTGACCCCCAGGGGGGTGGGGACAACATTGTACAAGCTGTTTATTGTTAAAACTTGAAAAGCATTCTTTTTCCAATGCATTTATACTTTTTAATGTGAACTAAATGAATAATAATCACGCAATTATTAGGCCCCGCATCGAAATTGGGTGCCCTATAAGTAATCACATTGTCCCGTCCTCTGTCCGTCAACATTTTCGGTAAGTGACTGCGATAACTCCAAAAAAGTTTTATCATCACAAGATTTTGATACTTTGCACAATTGTATCTATCATAAAGAGGCAGAAGTGTAGTAAATCTGAGTTCTGGCCGATCAACAATTTTTGTGATGGCGAATAAACCGAGATGTGATTGCGAAATAACTCAATAAAGTTTTATCATACAAGTTTTGAAACTTTGAACAATGGTACTCACGAAAAGCAGGCGGAGTTATAAAATTCTGGTTCACAGCACCCTGTCTGTCGTCCGTCCGTCCAGACATTTTCGTTGTGCATCGATAATTAAAGAGAGAGTTATATATAATTACGTGCAGTTTTCGAACAACTTTTCACACTTCGTTACTCTTACAATAAGAGGCACTAGTGTAAAATTCTGGGTTCACAGCACCTTGTCTTCAGTCCGTCCTGTCCATCAAATATTTTTCGTTGTACTGCGATAACTCAACAAAAAATTTATCATACAGTTTTGGAAACTTTGCACAATTGTACTGTACAATTAGAGCGTAAAAACGTATAAATTATGAGTTTAACCAGCACTGTCTGTCTGTCTGGCTGTAAATGTCAGAACAATCTTTGTTTTGGTGAACTTGTTTTGTTATAAGTTATGTGATAACTCAAAGAGTTTTACAATACAATTTACATTACTGCATCAAATTACAGATGTCGCTTTCCTTTGATCAAGCCCTCGCGGCGCCCTTGCTGACCATGTCAGTTTTCTAGTTATAATTAACCCCCCTGCAACAAGTTGGGAAGGGGGGGGTTGTTGTTTACTGGAATCGGGCTTGTCCTGTCTATCCGTCTGTAGCACCAGAATCAGTCCCAGGACCTTTTTGGTGTTAGCTTGGCAAATATCGGTGCATATGGTCTAGCCATGGGACAAAGGTGTTTTCCTATTGATTTGGGGTCAAAAGGGCAAGGTCAAGCACACTGGACATCGAAGTAACGATATTCGTGTCTGGCTTAAGAGCATCAACCATTCTGCCTAAATCACTGTATCATACATATGGAGTAGTTCATAGAATGAATATGTTCCCTTTTGGAACTTTGGGGTCAAAGTCAAGTGAACTGTGACATCAAACGTAAGTCACATATGGTTTTCCGGTTCTAGAGCATTATCCTTTCGCACTTAAGAGTCACTATATCAATACATATAACTACTCATGAGACGAAGATGTTCTTGTTTTGAATTTTGGGGTCCAAAGGTCAAGCTCACTGGACATTAATGTAGTCGGTTTTCATTTACAAATTCTTAGAACAATCTTGTGAAGATTGAAATGGAATAATCTTCTTGTGTATAGAATAAGGAACCATATGTCATATTTTGAAAAAATGTTAACAGTAAAATAAAAGACTCCGTATTGAGACTTAGTAAACAAGCTATGCAGACTCCCTTGTTTTGGCTATGATAACTCAGAATACCCGTCAAGCCCGTGGGCGCTCTTTGTTTAAATCAGAAGTGAAAACTTCCTGTTTAATTGAATTATGCATCGTCTTATAACCTGCATTCGTTCTGCAGTATTAGCGGTATTGCGCTAGTTACTCTATTCTGATCTTGTAAAAGATAAGCTTGGTAACAATTCTCGTTCGGTTCACAACTTCAATGGGGTCAACAGCGATGTGAAATTTTTGAATTTTACAGTTTTATTCAGGTTTAAGAGACCATGAAATGGTACCTCTTGTTTGGTATAATTCTAATTAGATAGCGATTCCATTATGTGACCAGTTGGAAAATTTTATAACATGTAATATAAAATAATAATACTACGTAGAAGCGCATTCGGCAAGAAGTCAAAATTTGTGGAACATTCTAACTGGGATACGTAATGAATCCGACAAAGGTCTGCAGGATCAGGCTAGAATGTACAAGACACAGCAAACCGACATCATTAATGCATGCTATTAACTATTGTAATCATATTGTGTCTTCGTAGTATCACTTCCTCCGGATCAGTTGTGGTCAAGCAGTCATGCTGGAAACAAACATTTTAATATGATACTTTGCAGAAGTGTAAATCTCCCGTCTAATCCCTGAAAACGTCTACTTTACCACACGCACGGTGACGACGCAGAAGCACGGTTGACCGCAATCTTGCTGAACCGGTAGACGCACGCTTAACCGCGACCCGACCGCATGTGAACGGCTGACCGCACGCTGAAACGCAATATCAATTAATCCATTCGGAAATGTTTTCGGATTTTTTCCACTTGGGTTAGATATATTCATCATAGCTAAAAAAATAAATTAAAAATAATTGTAAATAGTAGAGAAAAAAAACATATACAATTCAATAATGGATATAATGATAAACAACCACAATGATACTACATTTGTACTGAAAATAAGTGCCACCTATAAGCTTAACTGTACATGCTTTCTGTAAAAGATGCTAAATGTATAACAACCGTACAAGTATTCTCATGTGCAGAATTATTTTTTCTAAATGCACAGTCAAGGTGCAAAAATAGAAAAAATAACTTCTTTTTTTTTTTTATTAGCATGTAACGACATCCAGGATTACGGGCGTACATGCAATGGCTTCAAAATTTTAGGGCACAGGAATACATATCCCTGCCAATTACACAAACCACCCCTAAAAAAATCAATGCATTAAACAAACACGGACCGGTGTACCGCCTTGTCAACAACAGTTTTTTTATTAGCAATTTGTACAGCAATCAGGATTACGAGTGACATTTATACTTAGGATTTACGAGCGACTAAGGAACATATATCCTGCAATTAACAAAACACCCCTAAAAAATGCAATTAAACAAACACGGGCAGCATCTGTAAATGTACATGTACGCTACGCTTTCTCTTTGAGTTCCGAAGTCATGCAAAAGAAAAGCCTGAATGCTGACGACCGCTGACCGCACGGAACCGCTGACCGCCGACACGTTTGACCGACGCTGACCGCAAAACTGTGAGTCACCGCACGCAGACCGCACGGAAAAATGGTAAAGTAAGCAACGTTCAGGACTGTATCTATGACAGTTTTTTATGAATAGAGTATCAATAAATATTGCGTGAATAAAGTCCATTGTATAGGACATGTTTGTGAGCGCTCTAAAAGGCATAGACAACGTTGAAGCTAAATGTCAAATTTATATTTCCAATCTTAATGTACCAAGTTCACGAAAAGGTATCTTATATTTTCCAATTTCTTTTTCAAAAATCGCCTTTATAGGCGTGCAATTGTCCGCAGCTAGTTTTTTTGCTCTAAGTGAGGGGAAATAATAATAGGGAGTGGGTTGCAAGTCATTTATTCACATGAAATAATGAAATACATTACGTGCAAAGCTGGGAGGTAAGGTTAATAGCAATCATTGATACATTGAAATTATCTCAAACTACTTCATCCCAGCATTATTGTACATAAATACATGTATTATATAATATAACATAGGAACTAGGAGTTTTTCAACAAATATAATTGTACATTCTAAGACCTCCCAGCCGCATAACATAACATAGCAAACTCG